>OVAF01000079.1:0-82217 GCA_900406245.1 Odontarrhena argentea | reverse complement strand
TCTCTCTCTCATTCTCGGATCAAGTTATGGTAACAATGTGGGACTGATAATTTCACAATTAAGATGATTTACACCTTGGATTAATTAAGCCCCATAACAATACCTTCTAATAGTGAAATAAGTAAATCTCGATATATATATGACAAACCAAAAGTATACAGACACGATAACATGCACGTTACTACTGTCTAATAAAGAGTTCATCAACAGGGATAATGAATCCATATACCGCTCTTCTCTTTATTAAATCGAGTCCACATTGATTTATTTATATTCGTCTGTGGGTTAACTTTCCATACATGCATGCTACGGAAACCAACTTTGACAATATACTGTACTAATGATTATTTTCATGCATCTTACGCGTTGTATTTACATATATACTATTCACTAAATTTATATTATATGTACACTTGAGATTCAAGTTGATGGAATGGAGAGTACTACTGGCATGTCCAAGAAGAAGTAATTGGCAAATGGCGACATAAACTGTTGTATTTGTCGGACTATCATACTACTAGTCTCCATTAAATAATTAAGATGGTATATCATTTAATATTCATGAAAAAAGTAGTCAATAATATTCCTTTCAAAAAAAAAAAAAAAGTAGTCAATAATATTAAAAGCAATTTTTTTTTTCTTCATTTACATAAAATCCAAAGATTTGATTAGTGAAATGGAAGATTAAGGAAATACCGAAATATATGAGAACGAGAAGGTGGGGTTCTTACCCGAAATGGATAAGGCAATGAAAAGATTCTAGCCGAAGAAAGATATTATATACTGAATAGGATATGAATATATGTGTGATAATAATTATATAAATATCATGTAGTAAAAGCTGTGATTGAATGATTTGGTTTTGCACCTTCTTTTCTAGAGAACTCTTTCTCTCTCAGCTACTTCTGATCTCTGATTAAAATCTCAATCCTTTTTGGTGTCCGGGTTTTCCCGGCACCTTGTTTATATCTCTTTTGTAGATTTCAGTTTGTTGTGTCATGTATCCGGTTTTAATCCGGTTTTATTTTCCGTTTTTTGCGGCCTCTTTTCCGATCTAATTCGGAGATCTAAGCCTTTGGTGTTTTTCAACTTGTTCAGTATATTTGGGACAAGTTCTATTCCGATACGTTGGGATCAGGTTGATGTTAAGTTACGCTTAGATTTTCTATCAAACAGAGAATAAATCTTTACCCCTCCTGTTGGAGTTTATTAGTTTGGGTTAAGTATCTCGTTTGCTAGAAGATTTAAGTTTTCTGGGTTGGATTGGAAATAGATTATGAAGAATTAGGATTACCAGTCGAGTTTGATAGGATCCTAAGGAATAATCTGTTTGTAATCCCCTAGCGTTTTAATTAACTGAACATCGGACTCTAACTCCCAATCTTATCGGCGATTTACAAAGGCTTTAGCAGAAGTACAATATTTAGGCTTGAAGAAGAAGATCTTGGCGGAGAGGAAGAAAGCTTCTATGATGAGTTTCTGTAAAATTCTTGATTCTTCTTTTGCCACGTTTATCCCATCAGACTCAAACGCGTGTCTATTATTTTGTAACTTATCTTGTTTGTATGGGCTTTTTCTTAGGCCTTATGTTGTACTTTCTGTTCATCTTAATAATAATGTTTGGCCGAAAAAAAAAAAAAGAATGATTTGGTTTTGCAAGTTGACTACTTGGCACGCACTGACACACATTTACATTATTATTATACAACAGGTAGGTCGGTCACATACTCATACCATATGCATGCATATGCAAAACGTATAAATGATAAAGCCAAAGAAAAGGCATCTATGTATACTGAAATTATCTTCCTTGTTTTTTCTACTCTACAAGACTACAACTATCATTCAAAGTTTAGGCCATCTCCAATGGTACTCCATTACACTAAAATTTGATGTAAAACCTCTCCAATGGAACTCTATAACACCAAATATTTGGTGTTATGTGAATGAATAGTATTACACCAAATATGGTGTGATACTATTCATCACACCAAACATTAAAATATATATATTTAGGTTTTTTGTGTTTATTAATTAATTAAAAATTATAAATAAAACATAATTATATCATAAATACTTTTATAACTTTCAATTGCATTTTCGTTGTAACTAATGCACAACATTTAACAAAAGTAAAAAAATTATTTAGATTTAACATACAAATTAAAAATTGAATTAAACTAAAAGCATTAAAATTTAGCATAATATAATTTAGTTTCTAAGAATTTATATTTATCAGACCTATTTAGTTTTTTTTAGAGAAAAATTAATAATATAATAATAATAAATATTTGTTTGGATGTGATATTTGGTGTTATGGTTGGAGATGAAAAACACCATTACACCAAATTTGGTGCTACAATTACATCAAATAGAATTTTATGGTTGGAGTTACACCAAATTTAGTACACAAACTTTACAGAGTTCATCAACGTTGATAAATCTACTTGCCCAACTTGACAACAGAGAATAAAGCTTAGGTACATTAACATCATCTGAGTCGATCCATTTAGACCATTTTCTATCTATTTAATCTATGTATGTGATTAAATATTAAATGTGTGATTACTTTTGTAAATAGTATTATATATTTTTGTTTTTATAAAATGTAACTTTAGATTATATTGTACTTTTTTTTCAAAAGCAAAAGATTATGTTGTATATTTATAATACAATTCAACTATTTAAAAACAAAATTTGTGATTAATTCTATTAAAATTTAGTAGTTACGTTTTCGTTAGTTATTTGATATATAGATTCTGAAATATGTAGAAGTTAAACAACTACTGTACATATAAAATATTTTTCTTATATAATACTTTTAGAACATGTTTTAATAATATATTTTTATTTTTATTTTTTTATCTTTTTTTTTGTCACCATCATCTAAATGAAATTAGATAATGTGAAAAAGAACGATGCCAAATTAATTGGCCCGTTATCAAACACATACCAATAGACTCGTATGGGCTAAGGCCCATCAAAAGCAAGAACCCTAAACTTTCGTCATCTTCATCCAACGTTCCCAGAACTAAGAACTCAGCTTAGGATTTGATGACATTTGCAATCTAGATCAGGTCTGAATCAGAGAAGCACCATCTGTGTCTGAATCTGTATAGATGAATAGGTCTTCTCCATTTCTACAGGAGCCTGTAAATCAGTCGCGATTTTGTGCGTTTTGATGAAGTAGATGTTGTTGCTATAGTTTGTTTGATTCAATCCATGGCTGTAAGTTTTTGCTGCTTCTATCCTCTTACATTGCTCTGTGTTCATTCGCTTGTGTATACCAAATTTTAAAGAAATGATAAATTCGGATGCAGCTTCTCATTTCCTGTGGAGAAGTTTCCTCTTCTCAAGTCAATCTACTTCGCTTACTCAACCAAAGTCTTGATTTTTTAAGCGACAATGTCTCTAGGATCTTTGCTCCTCTCTTCACCAACCTAAGGTAACTTTATTTGATTCCTTGTTTGGAGTTACATGACACCATCTAAGGTCAAAATCTGTTTGCTGATTGTTCGTTATGGATTTGCAGGGACTTTGAAATGCGTCTCTCTTGTATCGACCGTCCTCAATATGTTCGTGTCAATCGTTCTCCCTCGTGCAACACGGAGAACTGGTTTTCTGATAAAAGAGATTACGACCAAAATGGAGAGCCGGAAGCTATTTTTAATGTGCTGGATTCAATCTTGAAAAGCAGTTTGGATCGTCTTGCTTCTTTGAGGGAGAGTTTGTGTCGGACACAGGGATTCAGATACGATGATTCTATGTCAGTGCACGCGTCTATTATGAGGGATCTTTGTTTACAAGGGAAGCTGGATGCTGCGCTCTGGCTACGGAAAAAATTGATACATACTGGAATTATTCCAGGTTTGGTGACACACAATCATCTTTTGAATGGGTTGTGTAAATTAGGTAATGTGGAGAAGGCAAATGGGATTATTAGAGAGATGTGGGAGATGGGTCCTTCTCCAAACTGTGTCTCTTATAACACATTTATCAAGGGTCTTTGCAGTGTTAACAGTGTAGATAAAGCTCTGTGTCTCTTCAGTACTTTGCATAAATATGGTATTAAGCCAAATAGAGTTACTTGCAACATATTAGTGCATGGGCTTTGTCAGAAAGGTCTTATGGGAAGCACAGAGCTTCTTGAAGAGATCTTAGATAGTTGCGAGGTGAATTCACCCTTGGATATAGTAACCTGTACCATTCTAATGGATAATTTCTTAAAGAAGGGAAATGTGGTTCAAGCGCTAAGTCTTTGGAATGAGAGGTCACAGAATAATGTTCCTGCTGATTCTGTTGCATACAATGTCATTATTCGTGGTTTATGTTCAACTGGAAACGTGGTCGCTGCTTATGGGTTCGTGTGTGATATGGTAAAGAGAGGAGTAAATCCTGATATTTTCACTTACAATACTCTCATAAGCGCCCTATGCAAGGAGGGAAAGTTTGACGAGGCATGTGAGATTCACGGAACCATGCAAAGAGTTGGTTTTGCTCCTGATCAGATCTCATACAAAGTTATCATTCAAGGTCTATGTATACACGGAGATGTTACCAGGGCGCACGAGTTCCTTTTAGGCATGCTTGAAAGTTCCATGCTTCCAGAGGTTCTGCTATGGAATGTGGTTATTGATGGTTATGGGAGATATGGAGATACTAGCAGCGCTTTATCTGTTCGAGATCTAATGCTTTCGTATGGTGTTAAACCAAATATTTACACAAACAATGCGTTGATTCATGGGTTGGTGAAAGAGGGAAGATTCATTGATGCATGCCAGCTCAAACATCAAATGAGATATACCAAAATCTATCCGGATGCTACCACCTATAATCTGCTGATAGGTGCTGCTTGTACATGGGGTCACTTGCCGCTGGCGTTTCAGTTGTATGACGAAATGCCGAAATCTGGATGTCGACCTGATATAATTACTTACACTGTGCTGATTAGAGGGCTCTGTTGGAAGGGTTGGTTGAAGGAAGCTCAAAACCTTTTGTTCACAATGCAAGAGTCTGGTATAACACTGGATCATGTTCCATATTCAATACTTATGAAGAAGTATACCAGATTGTGGCGACTAGACGAGGCGTATTTAGTTTACGAAAAGTGGTTAGCAACAAGGAATGGAGAAGTGTCTTGTCCAAGCAGTTTAAAGCATATTTATACAGAACGGCCGTAACGTGCTAGTTGAAACAAGAGACAGAGCAAGTTTATACATTCCCAAAAACCTACTACTGCCTTTCTGCTAGTTGTTCTCATACAGACACTTGAGCAATGTTCAGTTTATTTTGAATATGGTCCAACCATCAGATTGTTGACGATATCCATCTTGAGTGGTGATGTAGAGAGAATTTGACACGAGGGACGACAGAATTTGGTTCAAGATATCGATCTTGGTGAAGTTACGGAGATTACGAAACCTCAACTGGTTTTCCCCTTGTTCATATCTTGGGAATTAAGTGATATGTTATTTTCACATCCCTCACAACTCACTGATTATAGTTACATTCAGTGTAGGCTGGTGATTTTGGCTTCCGTGGCACACAGGGCTGTTCGTTGAAGAACTCCCAATATACCTTCTTATTTGAAACTTGAAAAGCCTTTCACTACAAGAAAAATGTGTTCAAGCATGATTCTTACCACTAATAAAAGTCATGTTATTGCTATCATCTTGACTTGTTGCATTACACTTTGGCTTTATGGAGACTGGTTCATTGTTCAATGATAATTTGTCTAGATAGAACAATTTGTAAATTTCTGTAAATACTATTCAAAATTTTGAAGTTAAGAAACGAGGTTACGTTACAACAATAGGATTTTCACTACCAACATATAGAGATAGAAGGTAGCAAAATGTTCAAGAAGAGTATGCGATGCGTCTGAAAACTGCTCTGAAAGTCTCTCCTCCATTCCTAGCAACTTTCTGTCCTTCCTCAGTAGCACTGCATAGAAGCTCAACTACAGGATCTGAATTAAGCTCCTCTTGTGTCAGAGACTCAAACATCGGATGTTTCTCTAAGCAAGACTTCATCCACTCTCCAAGCTCTTCAACATCAGTGATTGTGTATATAATCCCACCAGCTCTAAGAACATAAGCATACTCATCTAACAAATGAGTACTAATCACTCTCCTCCTGTGATTCTTCTCCTTAAAATGAGGATCAGGGAAGAGGAAAAACATCTTGGAAAGCTGTCCTTTCTCAAAGTAATTCGGAATGTACTTCATCGAGTTTGTCCTAACAACAGAGATGTTCTCATACTGTCCTTCCGAGTTCGTTCTCCTTAAGGCTAAGACCCGCTCCTTTACGTATTCCGTCACTTTATCTCTCAGCTCCATACCAATCATCAGCGTTTCAGGGAAGAGCGTAGCTAACGAAATGAGAAGCCCACCAAAACCGCATCCGATATCTGCAAACTCGACCTTCTTGACCATTTTGTTGTTAGCTTCAACAAATTTGGGGAAGTGAAGTGCAAAATCGACATGAGATGGAGAAATCGGTATCGGGAAGTGAGAGTCACTAAGTGGGTTACTGTGGGCTCTCGCTCTATAGAATCTCTTTCGAGGAAGCCCTGTAGATTTGCTGAAAGTTGTTTGTTTCGTCTCAGTGTCCATAATCACTTCTACAGACAAAGTTAATAACAACAGTAAGCGACATACACAAAACTAAAATTCATGTTTTGTTCTCCAACACTAAAAATTCCCAACATATGAGATCTACTCTAGCTTAAAACATTCCGAAAGAAAGTAATTCTGAATATACTAAGAACGAATCTACAAGACCCAGTAGAATGCCTAAACCCTAAACCCTAATTTTCTAATGTCTCTGTTCACTGAGAAGATCGAAAGCCCGGAAAAAACCATACACGAAGATTCATAGTTACATAATAAATTACGAACACACACGAAAATTAAATTAACTCATCAATGGATTACCTGAATCAATCTGCAGTTGGAATCGAAATCTCGAGCTTTTTGTTCTTAGCAACCAAAACCTCCCAGAGAAGAGAGAAGATCTTAGCTACTAATTAGGGTTCTCTTGCTCTTAATGGGCCCAAACCATACCTTATTCTTAATGGGCCCATAACAATCTCAGACTGACCGGTATAGCCTCTCTGTTCCTGTCATTTTGTTATTCACGCGCGAAATAGTTGTGGTTGATATAAGTAAACAGATTTGTTTTTTAGAATCGTGTAATTGTTCTTTACATCACTCTATAGCTATTACCAGAATCATAGGTGAAAAAAATACAAGTCTTGCGAAGAATTTTTTTTTTTTTTTAAGGACCATTGTGTCTAGAACGTCTTCCACTGTGATTTCCTCTGAAGCCACCAGACTTTGAACCTCCAGGAGTTTGACGAGTAGCATGCATCAATGGCACAACTGTGTCCATATACATTAATCTCCCCGGTGAATGTCTTTTATCTTTCGGAAGACGACGTAATTGTTGTATCCAGAACGCAACGTATTCTCCTTCTGGATCATAATTTTGTGCCTGATGAATACCAAAAACATAGTTTTTTTCAGTCTCTTTAAGATCATTTGCTGGGACCGGGTTACAAAAAGATAGGTGCTTACTTGCTTCGGAATGCTGAAGTACCGGTCTTCTCGGGGATCATTTCCAACTCCTTCAATGTGCAAAAACAAAATTTCCATTTCAGTTTCATTCGCAATGTTGAATTAGAAGAAAGAAGTCACAAGATGTGGTCCAAGTGGTATGAGTAGTACCTGCTCCATATGTCCAATTTCCGTAGTTAGAACACGGATCATAGTCCAGTAGACATGTCTCAAACCATTCCGCACCCATACGCCAATCCAAGCCCATGTCACGGACAAGAAATGAACAAACAATCTGGACAATAATCAACCGACTAAATCATCACCCTTTAAAAAAAAAAAAAAATCAATTTGGACAAAGAAAATTCTATAATAAATTTATAAATTACCTGTCTGCCTCTGTTTGACATGAAACCTGTAGTGGATAACTCCTTCATGTTTGCATCTATGAGAGGATACCTATGTCATTTATTAGCAGATGATAAAGGTTATGCTTTATAGCCTCAAGCATAATTTTGAATACCGCTTTCGTAAATATTATAAGATACCCACCCGGTCTTGCCATCTCTCCAAGACTCAAATAGCAACTTATTTTGAGTCCATTTCCCTTGCACATTTCTCGGGCCACCTACAAAGAAAATGTGTTATATAAAAGTTTGTTCCAACTACATTGCATTAAGCTGTTAATTAAAACCCACTTTATCGGTAAACATCATTTACCTAGCTGGAAGAGCGAGTTTCCACACTTAATTGATAGAAATCTAAAGTAGTCCCTCCATATTAATTCAAACAACACCCTGGAAACATATATTAAATCAACTGAAAAGTTAAAACCAGGAACTAGAAGTTAAAGAGAATGCAACAGAGATTTGAAACTCACAAATAAAGACATACCAGTATGTTGAATTATTTGCTACTCGTTCTCTTTCATATCTTTGAACCTGAAGATTTTTCAATTGCTACATAAGTGAGAGCTGTTACATATATAAAGACACCAAATAAAGGATATGAAGGATCTAACCTCTTCATAGATAAACCGAGGAGAGATACATCCAAAGGCAAGCCATGGAGAGAATTTCGTCGAATAATCAGGTCCCAACATTCCGTTCCTCGTATCTTTGTATACTTTCAATAAATCCTGCATTGACATACAGCATTATGTACACGCGCAAACAATTCCATAGGGGGCACATAAAGAGCTCAGGCTCTGATCTTGCCTTCTTCCAAAAGTACTCGAAAACTCTCCCTACTCCTGCGCTTTCACCACCAATGAATCGCATTCCTCTGGTCACCTGTATCAACATATACACAAAAGACATAATTAATGAAGAATGCTTTTTCTGTACACTCCTCTCACAGAAAAGGCTTCTCAGAGAAACTCACCTCTTGAGGCTCAATTCCAAGTTGCGCAAGAGTTGGAACCTCTCCCCAGTCATCAACAGAAGGTGCTGGTCCTAGAGAAAGTGGAATGCGAGTGGACCTTCTGATACTACACTTGGCTTCCACTGACTGCAACCAAGATTTCAACATCAAAATCAAACATGTATTTATATGTGTTTTGATATTATATACGTTATCAACCATCCAGCGAGACATGATCTTAGATACTAAAAAAATAAGTAAATGCCTCTTACTCCAATTTTTTTCAACATCTAAATGCAAGAATCTGTGTCTAATTAATTCTACTAAATCTCCTAAACCCTTCAACATTTCCAAGATTCCTAATTCATCAAGAAACCACACCAACCCAAACAGGAATCATACCTTACGAAACTGAGTGTAGATATCAGGCAAATGTAAAACATCAAACGGAAGGTCATCTTTATGGTACATAGTACTTCCCCAGATAAGCTCAAGCTTAGAACCATTTCCAACCCCTTTCAAAGCTTGACTCACAAGTCTTTCAACCTGTAACTCCTCGCTACACGTTTCTTTATGAGCAAACACCTAAACAAACACAACATAAAAATCACATTTTTAAGAACCACCATGCCCTTCACAGAGAAACTCCAAAAGTCTCAACACAAGCAACAAGACTTAACTGTATGAACACCAAAATCTTTAGCAAGAGAAGGAAGAACATCTTCAGGTTTACCACTCCGAATCAGAAGATTCAATCCTCTTTTCATCAGATTCTTTCTCAAATCAGCCAAACACTCCATCAGAAATCCACCTCTCAAAGCTAAACAATCCATTTGAATCATCAGATACAAGAAAAAAAAGGCGATCTTTAATTGATTCCGAGACTGTAACATTACTTACCTCCGGTTTTGGGGAACTCAAAGAAATGAGTAGTCTCAAAGAGACGAGGATCAAGACAGTAAACAGGCAAAAGGGTCTCAGAAGAAGACCAAGCTTTATACAATGCTTTGTTATCAAGCACTCTAAGATCGTTCCTAAACCAAACAATCGCGATTCCTTTACCGTTTCTCTTCGTGGAAGAAGCCAATGCGTATCTCTCAAACGTTTTTACGGTCACAGAGTCCATCTCTTCCTCTTTGAGATCGGGAACACGGTGGATTTGGGCGATTTGGCTGCTCATTCTCACGGCGGAGCAGAATAAGAAGAGAGAATAAATGGGTTTCTTCTTCGAGAGAAGGTTGAATCTGTGAAGTGTGTTTGAGAGAGGAGACGAGAGCGACGAAGCCGCCATTTTCGGATGATGCTCTGTAACGTCATCTACTTTTTTTGGGAGGAGTTGTGGAGGAGACACGTGGCGTTAGTCTGTGAGGTGTGACGTGGCGGATGTGTAGCCTTTTGTCTGGATCTGTGTCATTTCCGTCCACGGTCCACCATTAATAAGAAACCACCTAATTAGTGGTCACGTGCAGTTTAAACTATCACGTGATGTGAAAAGTAAGAAATGTTGGGCTTAATCTTTTAGATCGAAAGAAGGAAAAAAAAAGATAGACGTCGGTTGTTTAGGCCCATAAAGGAATTAAAATTCATGAAAATTATCGAGATGTACTTAATTGTCCTTTAAAAATTAGATAACAGTATTTATTTGTATATTTCTTGGGAAAATTAGATAGTAACATTCAAAGTTTTATTTGAAATCTAGAGTAATTTTTTACAGTATTTTTATTTGTTTTCTTGACATAAAACCATATATTTTTTTAACTTTTCTTTGCTATTATAAACTAAAACAACCTTTAGATTTCCATAAAAAACACAAATTTTCTAATTAATTATACAATTGTAGTAACTATATATTAGGTACATGGTATGTGCAATGAAACTTGGCTTCTCCTGTGGTCAAGTTAATTCATGGATATTTTGTATTGTTTTAATTAAACCAATCATTTTTTTTTTTTGATCAAATTAAACCAATCATTATGAAACGATTTTGATCATTATAGAAAAACCGTTGACTTTTTATTTTGTCGATTGTATATGTAATGGTTTTGATACATCCTTGTTATTCTCGTTAATTCATTCACTATTTCCCCATACAATGATGATAGTGGAGGGTTGACAATGTGCAACCGCAAATACACTATGGTTTTAAGGTAGAAAACCCATAGAACATAAAATAAATGCTTTAATACATGAGAGAGAAGCAAAGTTAGGAATTCAACACAAAAAAATTTCTTTCATACCAATCTCATACACATGTTACTACTGTAACATGTGTGTTAATTCAAAAAAGTAACAAAAAAAATCAACATTATACAGTAGTAACTGATATATTGCTACACTTTTACTTAAAACAGCTTTCTCTTATTAGTGATTACTAAAGAAAAAAAAAGTATCAATTAATCTTTGTCAGAAAAGGCAAAAATAATAATAAAAAAAAAAAATAATAGCACTGAGTCGAACAACTTCAACTTAGGAGAAATAGTTCGAAAACCAAAAAAAAAAAAAATTGGAGTTTTGAGTAGTTACTCAAACTCAGTTCTTATCCAAAAATTAAAGTATTTTTTTCCTTGAAATGGAGATATTCAAAGTTATACACCCAAAAGATTTATTCAGACCTGAAGCTCATATATATGGTAACTTTGAATAGTGGTTATTAACAAATGTTAAACTCTAAATAAACCTTTCGGGTGTACTTTACATATCTTCATTTTAGGGAAAAGAAAATGCTTTAATTTTTGGACAAGAAGTGAGTTTTGAGTTATTAGCAGCTAACATGAGATAAATAAAAAGGTGAATGTCGGAATCGAACGGTTATTACATTAGCGGCCCGAATGAGCCATGAAACGACAAGTCTATACTCTAGTAGTCCTTCATCCAACACACTCCTTCGTGTCATAAGTTCCCGCATCCGATACATTATTAATTGTTTATAGCTAGTCCCATTATATATTCTAGTTATAACTTTAAAATGCATTCGATTGATGACGCATACATTAGGTTATTTATGTACATGCACTAATATAATTATCGATTGGCTCTGCAAGAATCAACATAGGGAAGTGAATATTGTTAAATATACCTAATGTCGAGTCATTATTTTCTTAAGGATTAAATTAAGAGATGGGCGATTCGTCTAACATTATTGTATGTGCCTGATTCTTTTACATATGTGTGATTCGCCATTAGGGTTATATATATTGTCCATGAGATTCTTTTTTAANGGGGGGGGGGGGGGGGGGGGGTGAAGGATGACAATGTTTAATCATGCACAAACAAGAAGAAGTGTGCCTATAATTGCTAGAATCGGAAAAGATGCTCAAATTTAATTAAGATAGAAAACAAATTTTATACATGCAAAAATCGTAATAAGATGTCATTGTAAAATAATACTTTATAAAATCAATGAATCTTGTTCGATTGTAATATCTTGATAATAATATATTACTTGGTTGAGTGAATTATTAAAAAATAACTTGAGTGAAGTTGAGTTATTTGTTGATAGGTTTGAATTTTTGTTATGGGAAAGATGTCTCTTATGTGTACACCATTATAAGCATGTGAAATAACTTGGTTTAGTCGAAAAACATTTCATTACAAAAAAATCGATAAGATAGTGAATGACCAACCAAGTGGTGATGGGCTAACAGTTCTCAAACTTGAATAAGAGAAGTTATGTGGGTCTATGTCAAGGATCATTTCCCCTTCATTGCTGAATTATTTAACAAATCTCATTTGACCAGTCGAAATAGTGTCATGCTTAAGATCCATCATAAAACTCAATGAATTACTCAAAGCTCCTCATTTAATGGTTATGTCATGTGTTCAAATCTACTATACATATAAAAAGATTTCTAAATTAATTGTATGGGTCGGATGAAGCGCTTGCTAAACTTTATTAAAACTTCCAACTAAACAAAGACAGCATTTGAAGCTAAACCAATGTTAAAATATAACTCCATATCAATGTATTGAAATATATTATCCTTAATTAGAAAAAAGTACTATGGAATAATAGAATCAAAATACCTAACCCTGAGATTTAATCAAGTGGTTAAAATCTTTAAAGATTCCTAGAAACCAAATCAGAATTCAAACTAATATTCTTTCATGTTATTTTAAAGAATAAAGAAAGTAGATAGACCCGCTACATATAGCTAGATTCTCCATGTGAGTGTGAGATTAATACTAATTTTTATTTGTCACGTCAAAAGAATACTTCCAATCTTGATGTGATAGAAGACCCTCCCGTCTCTTACGGCTATAAAAACATGTTTCACACACAACTCTCTTCTCTAAACATACATACACCAAGAATTCCAATCTCTCTCTCTCTCTCTCAAGAAGATCATGTCAGGTGTGTGGGTGTTCAAGAATGGAGTGATAAGGCTTGTGGAGAACCCAAACCAATCAGGAGGAGCAGACACAAACGGTCGAAGAAAAGTGATGGTGTATTTACCGACAGGAGAAGTGGTTTCATCTTACTCTATGCTCGAGCAAATCCTCCAGAGTCTTGGATGGGAGAGGTACTTTGGTGGAGACACAGAACTACTCCAATATCACAAACGTTCCTCCATTGATCTCATCTCTCTCCCTAGAGATTTCACCAAGTTCAATTCCGTTTACATGTATGATATTGTTGTCAAGAACCCTAATTACTTCCACGTCCGAGACTCTAATTGAATCATCGTTTTTTTTTTGTTTCTTTTGTCTTTTGTGTGTTGTTTGGTTGTTCATAATTGAATGCTTTGTAATGTGTTTGCATGTCAATGTTTTCTTTGTTGAAGAAGTTAAGTTGTGTAATTTTGTGCTTTGGTGAAAGATCAAGAAAGGACATCTGTATCAGGGAAAAGACTCACCTAATTAAGACTCAATATGGCTTAATTTCATTATATGTTCTCCTTCTAATTAGCATAATTCCGTTCAATGATGATTGGTTTGTACGGTCACATCATTGTAATATATATATTATTCTCTTACATCATCTTCATTCCTCATTACATAAGGGGTCTCCCAGTAATTAAAATATAATATGTACAAAGAAAAATTATTCTGATGCTTTCAGCTTTGGTGTCTTAAAAATTAAGACCATATATATGTAGAGACATTTTCGTATGGGTGTCTCACACTTTTCATGTAGTTTTTGTAGTTCCAATTTTTTTAATAACTCTAAAGACACTCTCCTTAGATGTACAATGGAGATGTTTTAGGCTCAGTGGATTTCATATACTTTTCTATTTGAATCCAAAACCCCAATTCAGTGATGAGATTTTATAATTCTATATTCTATAATTTAATAATGACATATTTAATAAAGTTCTTCAAGTATAAGAACTTTCTTCGATAATAAACATTCAAATTAATTATTTTGATTCCAATATTCTTAGAGAATAAGAAAAACAAAAATCTTAGGAAATGTAAAAAAAAATTCAGGATGTGAACATTGTCATCTAGAGGCAAAGGTAAATCCACCAAAAACATATACTCTTATATTTTGGATCGAGTTAGAACATTCACTATCATATTCGAGATCAAGTCTCATCGATCTTATTGCCATACCTTATTGACATAATAAAAAAAGAGAGTTAGTATGCTATATAAATTTGTTGTTGTTTTTCTGTCGGACTAGTGAGATCTTATAATTGGTCTCCAGAAATATTTTCTTATCCCAAAATGAAAATAATTTCGTTTTTTTAGATTTCGTGCTAGAGTCGAAAAGACATTACATAACACTTTTGCAGGCAATATTGGTTGTGTCAGTCTCTCAGTGAACACAGTACCGAGCCCCTACATATCTACCATTAGGGTTTTTACGCGTTCTCACTTCTTAAACATGGAGACAAAACAGCCAATTTGGGTTAAGAAATGACCATCAATCATTTGGGAAAACTGAAAATTATGTTATATTTTCGTTAACTCTTTTTTTTTTTTTAATCTTTGCAAATTAAAGAAAAGAGGAAAAGTTTTTTTTTTGAAACGAAGAAAAGAGGAAAAGTTCCTGATAGTTTCCACAAGAAAAGATTCTTTTGTTAATTAGGTTAGACCTTTGCTCCCACGGTTAAAGGCCAGTAATTTTTGTGATATTTAAAATCATATTCTTCTATTTAAATTTGTCTTTTTGTTTTGTTTTTTGAAGTCTTTTTGTCACCAAAATAATACATAAGGACATGTGACATATATATATTTGTGAATATTAATGTACATCCTGACATGAAAGCGACACTGTTGCAACATTTACACTATGCTATAAATCCTCATCATTTATAGGGAAAATTTTGAATAATGTAAAATAGTAAATAATTTGTATGTTTTAGTGTTTTAGGCTGAATTAACAAAATGATATATATGTCGTGTAGACCAATCATAATCATTATCTGTAGGATCTATAGAATTAATTAAATATGACACTCTCATACCTTTTCCATAAGTATATATGTATATATATATATATATGTTTTGACATTCTCTACACGAAATAATTTATAAAAATATATTTGAATTTATTAATACGCTTTTGAAACAAGCTGATTCTTGGTGTCCGTTACACACTAAATTGTTGTATTTTGAAACCGTAAAAAAAAAAAAAAAAAAAATCTTAAATGGATTTGCTGTGTAAAAAGAGTGTGTTGTAAAATTCATTCATGGCATATAATTTTTTGTTAGTTACTATAATTAGCAAAAAAAGAGGTAAACTACATTTATATAAACACAAATTATATATATATGAAAGTGTTTGAGTATGTATTGAAAGAGATCTTTGTCGGAAAACATTGCCAAGGAAATAGCAATATACTTTAACCCAAAAAAAAAAAAATATAGCAATATATAGTAGGCCTCTTGCTTTTGTATCCCTACAATGATAACATCATGACTTTGTACCAAAACGAAAATTAAGAGTGATCGAGGCCTTATTGGTTTAATCAAAAATGGTTCTACTACATGATTTGCAATCACATTGTTGATCTCATGATAGACTATAGGCTTTTCAAAAACATGCACAATAAAAGAAGAAAGCATTAAAGGGTTCACGTGAACGAAGTACCATAGGCTATTCCACGAACCCACGAGAATCCGAAACGTGTCCGAAGGGGACATTGCTTTGAGAAACACTTCCCATGCCCGAGGAGCATTGCTCACGTGGCCTCAGCTTTGATATCATCGACACACACACAAACACACAATCACTCTATTTATACATTGTGTGTACGAGTGTGCCCATTTGATAAAGAAAATGTCAACGGCATTTACTGGTGAGGGACTTAGATTTATGGAAGCTTCTGGTGCATTTTGGGACGTGGCATTTTTAAGTCCCTAGGGCTAAGTTAGAAACGAGTTTAGGAGACATCAGACATCACATAGTATTCTGCCATATGTATACGGTTGACTATGATGGGACATATCATCACTAAAACTGTAAAACATTGTTCAATAACCCAACTTCCTGTTTATCAGTACAATCTACATTTGATTATTAAATTTGTCTAGACTAATACTATACAAAAAATATAGTGATGATATAGACCAAAATGAATTCCTCATACATGTGCTTTTGATCAAACTAGTTAAAAATTATTTGCTAATGAAGTAATGATCGATACCTAAATCTTGTGTATATGTTTCCTTTTTTATTAGTCTTTCCCCCTAAAATATTCCTATAAAAAAAAAGAAAAAAAAATGTGAATATTTCTAGTATTTATTTTCCGTCTGAAAATGTTTATAAGATTGATTCTTCGGATCCGGGTATTTTGCCAGACCTTAATTTCGATGAACAAGTTCAAATTCAAGGAATTGAGTTCTGATAAACTCAAAATCATACAAATATGGGCAATTATGTTAATTAATAAATTCGTGCATCATGGATAAAGTTAGAAACAATATTAACGGATTATGCCTACCAAACATCACACTGACCAAATCACCAAATCTGAATGTTGTAGTTCCTCATAGTCTCATGGAGCGCTGAGATCCCATAAGGGGTACCAAAAGGCCCAATAAACCAATTGTGTTGTCTTGAATTTTGAAGGCCCAAGGCCAGAACAAATGTTTTTATACAATTTTATGCCTTCAATGGAATTTGACAGATGAAGCTTTAAAATCAAATGTTGCTTCCATTTATTTTTTTATTTTTTATTTTTAAGATTTGCTTCCATCATCACTGGTACAAAATTTCTTTAAAGTTTTCAATTACTATATTCTTCAAATAAACGTAATGGCTATTGTCCAAAAAAAAAAAAAAAACTTATTGGCTGATCCTTGCTTTCTATCCTTTAACCAATCTGGAAGAGAACTGAAGAGTGCAAATGACACAGTATATAAATATATATGGAATAAAACCAGATATTGGTTTGAATCATCAACTGAAATTTTAAATCTTTATATAGGTGACAGATTTTGTCTACCTGATCTTATTTTTATATTTGTTCCCAAATGTGTATAGCAAAGAAAAAGAAAACTGTCTATGTACAGAGAAGAGAATAAGATTGTGGAAGTAGAGAAAAGCATTATGGTGATGCAAAACCATTACCAATCATCATGAAAATGGCTTTGGCTGAGATTCCGCAGATGTTTTGCAGATAGGACACCAATTCTTCATTCGGAGCCATTGTTGTGCGCAGCTCGCGTGGTACATATGTTGGCAAGGCAAAGTCCCTACTTCGTCTTTATCAACATATTCTTCCTGCATATTATCAGCATAAACCCCGCTGTTGAGTTTTTTTGTTTTTCGTTACCTTCAAGCTACGATTTGAAATCACAGAGAATTAATATACCTGGCAAATGCTACATTTGACATCATCACCTTTGTTCAGGCAAATGTCACCGGAATCATCCAGTGTTGGACGGTAAATGCTTGTCTTTAGGCTTTTCAGAAGCGCTTCCTCGCTTAGAGCAGTGCTTACCGTGCCCATTTTCTCCTCCAAGGCTAATAGGTCCTGCAAGAAATTTTAATGTTCAGTACCCGAAAAGCAGACAACTTAAATTCTGCATTTAACCGTTAATCAAAATACACAAGAGGCAAGACTAACCTCATATGACATGTTATCAATGTCAAGCCTCATATCTCTATGCTGATCGTGGAAGCTACTCATACCATTTAAGAACAGATTGGTCTCTAATACAACCAATTGCTGCATATAAAAAGGAGCAGAGTCAGATAAAACTACAGTCAGAAGATAACATTTTCACTCTAAGGTCCAAACTGCTAAATCACCTCGTATGTAAGCTCTTCGTCTTGTTCAATCCTTTCCAGCGCCATTAATACCTGAAACATCGTGAAAATGTAACTGAGTGATGTTATCAACAAACTGGAATAAGATCACACAACAAAAGTTATGATGGCTACCTCTGCAACTCCATTCATGTTATAACGTCTGAAACCTTCACGGTTCATCAAAGAACGAGAAAGGCTGGCTTCTGAGGGGCTACCAGGTATCATTAGGCTACGTAACCTGCCATTACTACTGATTGGCCTACTGTAACTATTCAAAGGACTACGTGAAACTTCTGTAGATCTAGAAGGATTTAGATCAACTCGTGATCCAGGCCGAGGCGCTTGAACAGTTGCAACCGCTCCAGAACGTCCTGTTCTACCAAAATAACCAGTTGATGATCTCCTAGTAGTACTACTTGAAACAACACTGTTGTCCCTTACACTTGGTAAATTTCTGGTCCTCCTAGTTTCAGACATTGTGATGCCATTGCCCTGAGGGGAACTCTGATTCTTTACCTCAATCACGGGTTTTTCCGTCTTATTCCCACGGCTCGAAGAGCTGCTTTCTCCATCAGTGTTTTTCTTTCTAAATTGTTTACTTTTTCTTGTGGAGTTCGAATTAGATGGAAGAACATCCGAGCCAGATTTGTTCCGCAAGTCCTGCCTGTTCACACTAGCTTTCGCATTTTGCCCACTCTTAGCTATACGAGCATCACGGGCCACTAAATCAGGTCTCGGATGGATAATTCTGCTGGTTCCACTACTTGAGCTTCCAGCTTCAGTCACAAATTCTCCAGAAACACTATCTTCAGAATGAACACTAGTAATGCTTTCTTTGGTCTTTCCACGAGGAAGAGCACGTTCACTCGCGGCTGACTCATCATGAACACTACTACTCTCGGAAGAATCAGTGTCCAAAAGAGAAGAAAGTTGTCTCCTACCAGTGACCTTAGAAGCCTTTTTCGCCCCGCTAAATCCACTCATACTCCGTGACGAACTCCCGACGATTTCTTTTCCATTTAAAGGAGATCGAAAGGAAGACACGGTAGATTTTCTTTTGTGATCAACCGGGACTTCCTTGGTGGAACTTATCCGAGAACTGCAACCAATTCGGCTACAAATAGGGACAACACTCTTATCATCTTTTTTCTTCATATTCTCATGAAGAACAAGTCCACTTGCTTTCCGTGGCATAATCGGTCCCGATGTTCTTTTACCCTTAAATCCATCCATGCATACACACTGCCAACAAAACAAACTTCAATTCAAATTCCTACCAAAACAAATTCTACAGCTTTAAACAAAATCAAGTTATGATATCTTCACCAATCAAATTTAGCATACGGAAGAAGAGAGAGAGAGAGCCAACTTACGAGAAGAACATATGATTTGGTGGACCATAAACATCAGGAATCAAAAATTTTGATGTTAAAGAAACCAAAACAGAGAGAAAAGAGGGAAGCTAAAAGAGAAGACGACCATTCAAGAAGAAGGGTCTTATTCGATTTACACGGACTTTCCATAAACAGGATCAGTTTCCCCGTGAATCAAGCTTTTCCACGGAAAAAAATTAAATTAAAAAAGACAAAACCAAACTCTAAAGCAAAGAGACAATCAGACAATATAAAGATACCATCCTCCAATCAAATTCAAGAATCAGAACCACACGGTCTAATTGAATTAGAAACTAAAGGAAGAAAATTTTACATAATAATTAAACGAACTTGTGCGAAATTTCAAATTTAATCCAAAAGACAAAATCATCAATCAGACTTGTGTTCTGGTGATTACCGTAGCGTGGGAGGGAAAAATTGAAAAGTCCGGTGATAACTTTTTACCCGACGGATATGTCTCTTCGTCGAAGAAACGTGGAACGAGAGAGATGGGATGGAGAAGAAGAAGAAGAAGACGTAATCTTTTCCGAATCCGTGATTATGAAATTTTTGTGAAGCGGGTTTAATTAAAATCGGGGAAGAAGAAGAAGTGGCGTAGCAAAGGCGAAACAGCGGTCGGAGTGATCTGAACCGTTGGTTTTGGGTTTTGTTAAGGGAAGCCTGAGAATGGACGGTTTAGATATATTACGGAACCTATGAGAGATAAACTAAACGCCGCCGTTTTTGGTTAGGGTCTTGTGGACGGAATTATATAGTATTAGTTTTCTAATTTCTCTTTTATATTTTGTTGCTTTTTGTTTCTATGTGAAAATGTATAGCAAGGGATTAGTAAATACTAAATAGTTAGTTAAAGTTAAAGATTAGATTCGATAAATAAGCTGTCATATTAATATGAGTTTTTCTTTGTCAACAATTTATAACACGCCTTATTCGAATCCGAATAATAATAACATGAATCACTAAGCTATAAATTCGGGTTAATATGAATTTCTTTTATCATTTGATTTATTATCATATAACATATATTATTGAGAATTGTTGCATATAGATTTTTACAGTAAATAATTTATATTCTTCATCAATTTACAAAAACTATACTTATGAAGTTATGACAGAAAAATTCATCTTTAATTCATAAAACCATAACAAATAGTTATATTTAGACTAAGTTGGAGATCTCCTAAAAAAAATCATAAAGAATTATATTTTGTGGAAATCATCAAATTCCAAGTTTTGATGTAGAAGTATTATTGATTTTTTTTATCAACAAGTACACAAATTAATTCTAAACAATAGGGATTTGTGTGAGAGTTTTTATTCAAAAAAGATTTGTGTGAGAGTCATGATTTATGTCAATTGTATCCAGGGCCGGTCCAACCATATATGGTGACCGAAGCGAAACCAAAACGTGTGTTCCTTTATGTTAATTTCAATTCATAATTAATAGTAAGTAGTCTATATATATGAAAAAGGTATCAACTACACAAAGTTTTTTCGAAATAGAATTATGATTCTGATTAGAGATTTCTTTAAAAAACCTAAAAGAATCATGATCAAGCATATAAATTTAATTCCTATAAAAAACAATTGGCTTGGGGGCCCTAAGCGGTTGCTTATCTTGCCTACCCTCAAGTCCGGCCCTAATTGTATCTTTCTCAAATCTCAACCATGAAATTTGTTGATTATTGTCACGAAAGATGATAATAATTACATTAATTTATATTTGGTTCCAAATTCCAAAATATGAAAAAGAGTCCGTTCATGATAATAAACCAAATATAACTATTAGAGGAAAGAGACATCGTGAGAAGAACCAAATTAGATCCCCATCCATGATAGAAACCGAAAATATTATAATAAACTTCCGAAAAACCAAAAAGAATAAAATATAGATAATTAACTAATTTGAAGACATCAAAGTCATTGGTTTTATGATAAATCAAACCTTTATCATTATAAAAAGAGTACTCTTATAAAAAAGGAATAATAGTGGAAGACGAAAGATAGAGGAAAGGGTTAAATGGGCCCAAGTCAAGCCGAAGCGAAACGGGCCCACTCTTTTCTGAAAACAAGGAGCGTGAAGAGCACGCGCCATCACGACCAGACGTGAAAGGATTATACAATAACATTACTTATATCCATAAAAATACTAAAATGTCAACTTGAAGTAACAAAGATTTTTGGAATCATCTCGAAGCTGCTTTTGTACGTCTCACGTCTTTTTCGATCTCTGTATTATGTAGCTTAAACTATACAAATTATTATACTCTCCCTCGATCTCTCGTAGTCTCGTACCTAACACCTAGAAGCATGCAACACGTATTATATTATTAATCATATCTAGAAAGTGTTGGTAAGGTTAAAGAATCACGATTACGCTACAAACAATAGAGTTCGGTTTTGTTGTATAAGATACGTACAATTAGTCGCACATGCATCCCACGATCTCTATCTAACGAACAAGTTAAATAATCGTATTAATTAGTTTGTATATATATGTTACTTTGAGTACACTTTGTAACTGTTAAATATTTATCAAAAGATTCAAAACTATACAAAGAGAGACTAATCATCGCAAAGTAATTAACCATTTATGGATGGTTAATAAATTTCGTCAATAATCACTTTGTAGCATACAATACCGGTTTGTAGTGTTTATCAACTCATCACGCACACAGGTTATTTACATGTCTTAATGATCTATATGTAGCATGACAACGACGTGGCATAATATATGTGGCGTGACGAAATAAATGAATTTTAGTAAAGTCATTTTTGTACTGTTTTTCATTTATAATTCAATAGTACATCCTATAGTTAGCCCCCTAGGCAAAATTGGTAGTTGATAATATATATGATACCAACCAGTAATAGACTGTGCAGAATTCTCAGCTCATTGCCGTGAATCAAAGGAACACATTTGTATGGTAATTTTTTTCAAAAGAATCCCAATTATTTTGACTTTATACATATATGTCCAACATTTTACGGTTTTTACCTACTACTTCACATTTTGAAGAACACATATTAAAGTTTTTTGTAGTTTCATAGCCTGACGTTTCACATTTTTTTTTTTTTTTGGGGTCAGTAACTTATCCCCGAATTTTAGTAGGCCTTAGCCTTTAATTTCAAGTTGAGCCCATAAACTCATTGTCAACTAGTTTACATATATATCATAGAATTTAATTTTAATTTACATTAGCATAAAGTTAATAATGACCAAGAACAAAAATAAACATTAAAGAATAAGGGAGGAGGTCAAGCCAAGCAAGGTCTCTTTCGTGTCTAAACCATATTTTATGTTTAATACTTTTTTATTTGGTGTACATTTTCATTTTAAACTTTTGTGTTAAAGAAATTTCTTCGGACTTTATCTACTTTAAGGATGTAATATTTGTTACAATTTTTAATTATTATATTTTTATCATTAGAGCCTTAAAAGGATGAATAGACCGTTGCCATTTGGCATAAGAAATAAAGATCTACATATTTCGTCAAAGTATCATTTTTATTTATATTTTTATATGATTGAGAATGAGAATATGGGATTAGTGGATGGCATGTAGATTAATGGTAGAAGCGTTCAAGAATGGGCTCCATGGAAGTTGAGCAGGCCCATTTCTCTTACTTTATTTATTTTTAGTTTGATTTAGTTTTGTTAACTCTTTAGTCGTAATTACGTGGTGTTTACTTTTATCATGCTAATGACGTGGGGACAATTATCTTTACTGACATTGAAACAGTCCGAAATCAAAAGGAAAGACAAGACACAGTTTTGGTGTCTTTTGTATAAATAGAAACGGCTCAAAACAAAAAAAGTCAACGGTTTTACGACCCGAATCCTTTTATAATTTTTAAAAATTAGTTTTCTTTTAATGCTTAATTTGTTAAAGACATTGATGGCCTCCACCATCATCACCAGCCACGAGATTTTCCGACATTTAAGCTCCGTTTTACAAACAACACAAACTAATCAAAATCTCATTTTATAGAAAACCCTAATTTTCTTCCCAAGGAGCTTCGGTTCCTTGACATACACGTTTTCTTTCTTTTTCTTTAAGCAGTCTTTGTTTTGTTCTTTCTCCTAAGGTAATGGCAACGACATCATCAAGCACGACAAAAGCGAAAGGGGATAGCCAAAATCTAACCAGATCAAAATCCAATATCGGTAGAAAACCAAAGCTACCTTCATCGGTGTCATCAGAAGAAGGGTCGTCTGATCCGAAACCAGAGAAGCCTCTGCCAAACTATCTGAAACCAACGATCAGTTCGAGACCTGATCCAGTCAAGTTTGTGAAGAAGAGCAATAATAGTGTTGAAGATAACCAGAAGCTTCTCCGTAGAAGATCTTTTGATCGACCTCCTTCTTCTTTGACTTCTCCTTCGACTTCTTCTACACGTAACCCAAAATCTCTTAATGTCTCTCCTTCTCAGTCCGGAGACAAAACTGCGGTTCCTCGAGAGAAGCCTGCCACAACTCTACGCTCTTCCTCTTTCCATGGAACCAGAAGTATTCCAAGAGGAGGTACTACCGGGAAATCTCCTCCCGTGGCTCAAAAGAAGAGCGGTTTGAGCAGTAGTAGCAGTTCGTTGAAGAGCAGGAAGGAAGGTTCTACGACAAAGAAAGCATCTGAGAAAGAGATTCCGCTGGATACTGCTTCTCTATCTTCTGCTCAAGAGGATGAAGAGGAGGTTATCAAGGTTGAGAGTGATCATCATGAACACGTTGCTGATAATATTGAAGAACCAAAAGATGAAAAAGAACCTAAAGAGGTGCAAGTAGAGGTTGTGGAAGCTGTTGAATCGGGTAAAGAGGTTGAGAGTGTTGAACCACTACCGGTTGTTTCCCCTCTTGTGGAAGATTGCATTGATATTGTTGCTGCCAAAGAAGATGAAAAAGTAGAAGAAATGATCAATGAAGCTAAAGCTGAAGAGAAAATAGAGGAAACGAAAGAACAAGAGATTAACCAAGACATCAAGGATGATAAAGAGGAAGAGATTAAGGAGAACATCAATGAGGTTGAGACTCCGGAGAAGGTTGATATTGAGAAGAAAGAAGTTGAAAGCGTCGAAGAGACTACAGAAGAAAAAGTAGAAGAGGTGAAAGAAGATAATAAGAAAGTAGATGAAGTGAAAGAAGAAAAGGAAGTGCAAGAAGAGAATGAGAAAGTAGACGAAGTGAAAGAAGAAAAGGAAGTGCAAGAAGAGAATGAGAAAGTAGAAGAAGTGAAAGAAGAAAAGGAAGTGCAAACCGAGAAGGAGAAGGAGGAGGTGAAGGAGGAGCTGAAAGAAGAGAAGGAAAAGGAAAAGGTTAAAGAAGAGGAAAAAGAGAAGGCTAAAGAAGAAGAGAAGAAGAGGAGGGAAGTAGTGAAAGGAAAGAAGGAATCTCCATCAGCCTACAACGATGTAATAGCAAGTAAGATGCAAGAGAATCCGAGGAAGAACAAGGTTTTGGCTCTTGCTGGAGCCTTTCAGACCGTTATTGATTATGAAACTGCTGCATCTAAGTGATAGATATCACACACTCACATACACACCCAAGACAAAAAAAAAAAAAAAAAAACAATGTTATCTTAGCTTTTCACATGTTAAATTTTTCTTTCCCTCTAATTGTCATTTCCCATTGTTTCATAAGTTTTTCTCTTGTGAATTTGTATGCTTTTTCGAGTGAACAAAGTTACATGCATCCGGTCATATGTTTGAGTGGATTGAATGCATTGGTGTATAATAAGACTAGCTAACTACTTTTGACAAAGATTATTACTAAATATGAATGGTCAGGGAAGGAAAAAGATAGAAAGCATGTTTTTCGATTTAATGCCACGGTAGACTGTTAAAATTGTTG
Source organism: Odontarrhena argentea (assembly GCA_900406245.1). Classification (NCBI taxonomy): domain Eukaryota; kingdom Viridiplantae; phylum Streptophyta; class Magnoliopsida; order Brassicales; family Brassicaceae; genus Odontarrhena; species Odontarrhena argentea. The sequence continues at coordinate 56,858 of OVAF01000079.1, read as the reverse complement.
ATTGCTTGATCACTTTGCATTACCCTTATTAACATATAGCAACTACATTTGTAGATAAGTTGAATGGCAGTGTTGAGAGTACTGCTAGCTCAACCAATTTCATTCCCCTCCTTCAACTCTATAATATAAATCGAAATATTCTTGGTCTTAGTATTTCAATTAAGTTCATGTATAAATAAACTTGCTTTGAAATTACTCGCAATTTTTGTACCAAAAAGATGGATAGGTAATTAATTGTAATCACATCCGATAGAGATGGTTTAGAAAAATCCGACGTGGGAATGTAGTCATCATATATATAGTGGCCTCAAGGTCGATCACTATACATTACCGTCACATCACGTCGACACGTTACAATCTAATAAGAGGCAGGCATGACGTTCTTCATCTATAAAAGAGAAAAACAAGAAACTGCTCTTATGAAAAATGCTATTTACTCTTTAGCACCTTTCCAAAAAAGATTATGAATGCTGATTTTGAAAAAATTGGATGCTATATTACAATGTATACAAATTATTATAATTATATATTGGTTGATTTTCAGTTATCAAAAGAACATATCACGGCATCATATATATATCAACAAAGTGTTTTTCCCTAGATTGTTATTAGCTATTTGAGTTTGGATGAAGAAAACTTTATAATTATCTGAAATGGATTGGCTGTGTTAGTCTGTGTATTTAGCATTCTAATATATCCATTAAAACTAAGAATCCTATAGTATATACTCTCTCGAGTTTAATTATTTCCATTCAATTTTCATCCCAAACTATAAAACTCTCTTGATTTAGCGAAATGAAATTAAACCCGAGTGATTACCGATTTTATACAAAAAAATTAGTTTTTGAAAACTCACGTATTCGATATTAAAGACTCATTTTTAACGAAATAATATTTAATATATGTAGTAGCTAATAGTAAAACGAGAGACAATAGTGTAGAAAGCTAAGTACGTATTTAACCCACCTGAGATTGAAACAACACATAACACAAACCCTAAACCATTGATGGCCTATTGGCGACCATCGGCTCATGTCTAGATCCAAACTTGTACACCTCTTAAGAATTGAGAATCAAAGTATGTGTGTGATATGATCTTCTTCCATTGGGTCAAATCTAAAATTTTCACCCAAAATAATATCCTACCAACAATAAACTTATTTTACCCCCACATCAATTAATTATGACTTGGAATGATACAAGTGTTTGGCTCCTTTCCAATACGGAAGTTTGTACAACTACAATGCACATGAGAGTTGCTATCAAGTTTGACATTTTATTGTATCAAAACAAACCCAAATGGCAGGACACAAATTTAGTGAAACTGAGTGACACGTGTCCTACAGATCTCATAGCCCCCAACAGTTGTCGGAATGAGAATGGATCGAAGGAGCAATCGCTATTGTGACAAAATTACAAAAGAAGAACAAAAAAGAAGATCCTGCACGTCTTGTTTCCTCAACAACATTCATTTGCCTCAACAACATTTATTTTCCCAAGTCCTAGCAATATCTTTTTTTTTTGAAATTGTCGTCCTAGCAATATCTTTTTCCTAAATTATAAAGTTCTGATATTTTTCTATTATTCTCTAATTTGAAAATCAGTTTTTTTTAAAAAAAAAAATTTACTTATGATAAACCTGCATAAATTATTTTTAATATTCGGATTTAGTTATGATACCACACTAGAACAACATAAAAAGTCTCTATATTTTAAAAAATGGTTTGTAATTTTTCTATATTTTCGTGAATCGTGATAATACATACAAAAATATCTCACTTCTGAAATTTCTACATAACTTTAAAAATTGTATAATACTCAAACCTACATTCCTATAGCACTGATTTGGTGTAGATTTACAAAGTATACCTGAGAAAAAGGTTTACTAGAAGTATTATTCATCACAAAGTCTGTAGTGTTATTAAACATAAATTTGTTATTTTTACCGAAAAATTATGATGAAAAAAATTAGAAACAGATGGAAGTATTGAGAACATAATAAATTATGAGAACTTTACTAGATCATACTCCATCCGTTTCAGAGAAATAAATTTTCTAAGAAAAATTTATGTTTTAAAAAGATGAATGTTTTTTTGTTTCAATGCATATTGTTAATTTCAACTTTTCAAGACATAATAATTGAGTTATGATCATTATTATTAATGGTTTAAATTTATTGAAAAATACTTAATGTTGAAAAATTATGTATTATTAATTATTTTTTTAATATGTGTGAAAAGTTCGAAACATTTAACTTTTTGAAACTTAGGGAATAATATATTATTAGTCCCGGCCTTATTAATTTTTTGTATTGTTAATTATGAAATTTATTGGGTAGACAATTCACCCCAAGGGTTCGTTTTGAATTCATTAATTAACGCATGACTAAAAATAAAAGAGATAAAACATGATAAAAATTAAAAGTTTCATTCAAAATTAAGACATAAACCCATGCCTGAACCTAAACTTTAGAGGAATCATTTAGAAAGAAAAAAATAAATAATTTTATTTCTTAAGAGATATACTAGTTTATAAAAATATATAAAACATGATAAAAAAAAAGTTTCGTTCAAAGACTAAGGCATAATAATGTTAATATAAAAATTGATTTAATCATTTTCTTTTGATAACCATTAATCATATGGTTGTGAGTCACATTTTTATAAATCCTGATTTAAATCTGGCTGTATGTTAAGTAATTTTAAAGTTTGCAAAGAGCTTTCAAATGATTTTTGTTTACGATAAGGTGGTTGAAGTATGCTTATCCCTTAGCTCTTTTTTGGCATATTTTTATGATTAAAGAATTCAAATCTTTGTTGGCAAAAAAAAAAAGAATTCAAATCTTTTGAACTAAATCAATATTTACATGCACCATTTTTAGACTTGGAGTATTACACTCTCCCAGAGATGCTCTTCTTTAGAAAAAATATCCAAGACCAATTGACTTGACCTTTTTTGAAAAATAAAAATAAAAATAAAAACTTAAACAGAGATTAAAAAAAGAGTCAATAAGCTAGAAAACCATAAAAACAACCAAAATTAGCAAACTAACCAAAAACAATCGGAAACTATTTCGACTGTAGCAAAATGCAAGGTTAATGACAATATTCTCCTTCATCTCTCTTTAGTACAAAATCAGAAAATATCAAATTTTTTTTGCATCTGATATGATTTCTCTCTCTATATTTCATCTTTCTCTTTCCCCATGGAACTCATTTCTCTCCTCTTCCTGTAATCTATCTACCTCTCTATTTTATTTCTTTCACAAATACAAGTTTTACTGGTTATGAAATTCAATAAATTCATCTAAGTATCCGTTGAAGATCAATGAAAGATTCAGTGGACATTTATGAAATCCGGCAAAAATACACTGAGATTCCAGTGAAAAATTATACGGATATGCCCACATGCTTTTGTTGGAGTTCAATCCTAACTAACACTAATTTGAATATTGATCTTCACAATAATGCATCAAATAGATAGTCGGTATGTGGTGGGTGCATCAATGAATGAGGAAGTGGTGGAGGTGGTGGTGAACGTGAAATGACCTATGATGATGGTAGTGATAGAGAAGAGCTAGAGGTTGATGATGGTGAGTTTGGAGAGACAGAGAAGGGAGGTTGAAGACAGAGAGATGAGAGAGAAGAAAAAAGAAACATTTTAATTTATTTTGTTTCACAAATCTATATAAACATAGATATATATTATGTGAATCGATACATATATATTAAGGGTAAACTTGTATATTTGAAAAATGTATAGTGACCAATACAGTGATTGGTTACTTTGCAAATTAGAGGCTTATTTTTTGTTATGTGATCTAATTTCTCTTAAAAAAACTCAAAAAAGGACAAGAAACAGATAAGCTAAAAGAAAAGAACAAACACTAACGTAGTTGATTACTTTTCTTCCATCAATATAAAAATTTTATCATTAAAATTTTCGAATTAAAAGTTTAAATAAAACATTAATTCGCGAATACAAAAAATAAAATTATATTTTAGAAAATATATGAACAGAGGAAAAAAAAAGCATGATCTTGCATTATTGATCATCATCTTCTTCTTCTTGCAGATCTGACAAAGCAAAACAGCTTTGAGATTTAAATGCTCTGTTCTTGAAAGATGGTTTTCTCGAAACAACTCTTCTTCTGGTTCCTCTTTCTTCATCACTCGATGTTGATTTATTCTCATTTTTCAGATCTTCATCATCGTCCTCTTCTTCCTCGTCATCATCATCATCTTCATCTTCGTTTACTGGTAACAGAGGCATAGATTTAGGATTTTGCCATGAATAAAACGATCTTCTTGCTAATTTATTACAGATCTGTAATCTTCTTCGTTTATTCAAAGGATTCTCTTGTTTTGCTACTTCTTTAACACTACTTCCGATTTCTCCTAGATTACCAAACGATTTCGATTTTCCTTTGTAATGATTCGATAACCCTCTCCTGCAAGTAATCAATCGAACACAAACCCTAATTTCAATCATCACCACCCCTCAATTAATTTCCAAGATTCATCATTTTTTTTTAAAGTAACTTACTTGGAAGGGAGAGAATCTTCTAGAGAGCTCATCGAAGACAATCCACGAAGACCCAGAGATCCTTTAGACGAATCGTCGTCGTTTTCATCATCCTCTTCGTCGTCGTCTTCCTCGCTATCTCCGGGAGTTCCGATGGATGATGAAGATTCCGATGAGTAATCGGCCGTTTGACCTGACCAGATTCCACTTCCGGGACGACTCAAACCGCCTCCTACTTCTTCGTTCGCCGTAAAATCGTTGGAAGAAGATGAGGATGAAGAAGCCTTATTTGCCGCCGGCAAATCGTTTCCGTATTCGGACACCTCTATTGAGAAAGTTGTTCCTGAGATAACCTCCATCCCCAAATCTCGAGATCACGAACAGAGATTTGGTTTGCACTTCTGGTTCCTGTCTGAATCAACCGTACAGTGGTCTGATATTAGAGATCACAGACTCAGGGAGAGAATAGTAGAAATCGCCATGGCATAGACAATAGAGATAGAGAGAAAGAGAGAAGGGATAAGGTTTTTTTTAATTAAAAATTTTTATTGGAGGAAGAAGATAAGGACGATAAGTGGATAAAATATATAAAATCATTTATTGGGAAGATTAAATTATTTAGATATTTGCGTGATTTCAGACATTAACTACTGTTAATTAAATGTACTTGTTTCAGGCTTCTGTATTTTTAAAAATTTGATTTTTCTTTTCTTAAGATATTGGCAATTGTTCTAAAGATTAAAATTAGAATTTTCTTGATGCATAGACTAATAGGAAATAGGTATATTGTTAAGGTTTGTAATAATGTTTTTAGTCATTTTTTTTTTTTTCCTATGTTTCTAGTCTACTTAACTTAACTAAATTTACATATATACTTGACAAAAAGTTATAACTCAGATTGCTATTTTCTGCATGTGTGCTGTCATATTCGTATATTCCCTTTTGTGGAAAGGATATGTGGTAAAACAATATGTAGTCATTGTATATATATGTGTGCATATATTATTTTTAATACATTAAGGAAATGATATACAATAATGGAAATTTTGTATTTAACATATAAATGTTGTCTAATGTTTTACCCTCTAGTTTTTTTTTTTTTTTTTTGGTTCACACACTCCAATGTTTTTTTTTTTTTAATCGTACAAAAAACCTGAATTTTGGTTTAAATTAATTGTGTTGCTATATAATAAATTGGAGTCCGAATTCAATATACGGTAAAAGTATATATGAGTGTTGAGTTTAACAATTTTAAAATACCATATTTAAACATCTATATTGTATAATAGATTTATTATTTATATAACTTCAGATTTAAGATTTTTTTTTTTTTATGTCACCTATATCTAAAAAAAATACATAAAAACAATTTCAACTCGCCACCTTTACTAATCACATATTACTATAAATAAAAGTTTATACATATAACTTTCCTATAAATAAAATGAAGACTATAATATATAGGAATTTGATTCCGGTGGAACCTTCTATTATTTAACATTCATACAAAAATCTATTAGAGTGGGTGAGTGGGTCACAACTCAACTAAGATAAAAAGGAAAGGAATATTCCATTTGAATACTTGAATTCTACCTATACAAATACAACATATCATATCAAATCTAATGAGGGATATTACATCAAAGTATATGAACTAACATTTTTTTAGCATAACCAAATTTTATGACATTTAAATATCTTACTATAGCACTTCCTCACTTCAAACATCACATTCTCAACTTCTCCACCACGATAGAAGATTTATAACCTCTTTAAAAATGTCAAAATCTTTACTTAACACCTCTCCTAGACAAGCTTTTGATCTATTTGTGGTATAGTGCCAATATGAGGAGTCCCCAATTTCGTGCCATCCTTTAATATTCATATTTTTATTTTGGGTTTTTAGATTTCAATGATAATGTCTTATCTCTACTTAAGTATGAGTATTCTTTTAGACCCAAAAAAAAAAAAAATGTATGAGTATTCTTTGGATTTTAAACAAATATTGCTTATGACTTGTAGTATAAATCTCTAAATTTTAACATATAACATTTAATTTAGTTTCAAATTAAAAAATACCAAATCTCTAAATCTCTAATTTTTTTTTAATTTATATTAAAATACCTCATTTCGTAACAAAAATAAATAGAGTATTCTTGTTTTTCTCCAAACCCGATACAAAAGAGGAAAATAGGAACAGAATACCAAAGTTGAGTTAATTCTTTCTCCGTTCCACAAAAATTGAAGTTTTCACATTCTTCACACAAATTAAGATACATTAAATGTTGAATTTTGTTCAACTAGTATTTTTATTTATTTAATATTAGTAATTCGTCCTTTTAACTTTTTATCTAGGAACTTGTAATTTATAAATTAATAACAAAATATATTAATTAAAAGATCAAATATCAATTTTGTTGAACAAAACCAAAATCAAGAACATCAACTTTTATGAATCGAAGGAAATACTATATAGAAGTATTGGTTTGTATTTAGAAAGTTTGAACAAGAATAGTTATATATATACACTCATTTAGTATTGACGGCGTGGTATAATACTTACGTTATAAATTATAACAATTATAGCTTAACACGCAAAAATCTTGGATAAAAAGATACATTTCTTAATCCGATTTCCAAAAGTATAGAAAAGTAAAAATATTTATTTTTAAGCAAAACCGTGAAAGAATTAAACGAAAAGGATATTGTGCAAATAAATATCGAATTTACAACTTTACAAATTATAAGTAGGTAGAAGAAATGATGATAAAAATTAAATAAAAGGTTATTCAGAAGAAAAGAAAACGTGATTAATTTAGTTTAAAAGTCATAATAATAATAACTAAAGGTCAAAGAAAGGTGGCTAATGGGATGAGGTTAAGGTCTTTGAAGAAACAGCATCTAATCTTATTTCTTTTCTTTTTCTTAATTTTTTTATCTTTCTAACATTTGCTCTCCTCGGTGGCAGAGAATCACCCTCAGATGTCTACAACCTCTCTTTCAAAACTAACGTTTCTTAAATTTTAATTTTTCATTTTTTATATTTTTTCTAAACTTTAAGAATCAAAAAGTTTTTATTTAATTTTCGATTGCTAACGAGAGGAAAAGAGAAGGTGTGTATTGGATTGGTTGGCTTAAACTTTATAGAAAGCTAAATAATTATCATGCTTCCACCCACAATTTCATGTTATAAACAATACAAAACAAATCATTCAGCCACAAGTTTCTTGGCATTTTCCATACTATAATAATACCTTTATATGTTATATGTATCTATTAATTACAAAGATTTGACTGAAAGTTCAATCAAACCTTACAACATCAACTCAATCTCTTCTTCATTTCTAGCCTTCTATGGTTAATTCTAACCCAATAAAAGAATAATAACAATACGAATTCGAATAATTTGTTAAAAATAAAAAACAATACGAATAATAATTTTTAACAAAAATAAAGTATAATAGTAAGAAACCAATATGAGAAGTCAAAATAAAAAATAATAAAAACAAGTAAAATGTGCTTTATGTATAGAGTCATATATTGAGGCAAGATTCCAAGGCTAAATGGTTGCGGGACGTGTGGGCTTGTTGGATTATGAAGTTTCGTCTTACCTTATCATTGAAGAAATTTTTTTGTGCCTTTCTCAGAACTTAGATCATTTGATCGGCCATCTAACTATAAATTAATTCTAGAAAAATCATGTAAACTAATATCGTTAAATTAATTTTAGATTTGATACAATTGTTTTTTCAGTTTAGTTTAGGCCATTTCTAGTTTATATTGTAATCTCTTGTGTGTCGCATCGGTTAATCTCAATTGTAGGCGACATTTTCTTTCTTAATGAATTTATAATACAGCTTGCGTCTATTAGACAAAAGAAAACGTGAGACAATATTAAGATAACAAAATTCTTTTATTGATTAAAAGGTAAAATGACTAAAATCATTACCAAAGTCTATATGGCATCACATAACACAAAAGATCTCACTCTCGAATAACCCTAATGATAACACCATGTTGAGGCTCTACGAGAAGTCTATGGTTTGGGCAGTGCTGATATGTCGGAGACAGACTAAAACTAAACTTTGACACAATCAGTGAAAGAAGCACTTTCAATTCCATCATAGCTAAATTTTTGCCTAAACACATCCTTGGTCCGAGGCCAAATGGGATGTAACACTGAGGCTCCTTGCAAGCCTTAGAGATTCCCTCACTGAACCTCTCTGGCTTGAACTCGTTTGCGTCCTCCCCCCAGATCTCGGGGTCTCGGTGTAATGTAGGAATGATGGTCCAAGTGCACACTCCTTTTGGCAGTACAAGGCTCCCGATTCTTATGTCTGCGGATGCTTCTCTTCCCACGATTGGTGCTGGTGGGTATAGTCTCATTGTTTCTTGGATCACCATTGTCACCTATATGTAAATAAGAATGTTATATTCCTAAATAATCTACGTGTATATATATATATATATGCACATGTTTTATCATGTACATGAATGGAATAGAGTTAAAGTTAATTAAGGTTCAACGAGTTAAATAGCAATGGGTGGAGTGGTTCAAATCCGTTATATATCATATTTTAAAATAAAATGTAATGTTTTTTTTTTATGATTATATAATAAAAATTGTTTTACCGTTTTGAGGTTGGGAATGGAATCTGCATCAGGAATGCCATTTTTGCAAGAAGTCAAGATTTCATCCCGAATTCGAGTCTGCCAAATGGGATTGAGAGCAAGGAGCATAAGGCACCAAGACACAGAAGTTGCGGTTGAGTCCTGACCAGCAAAATAGATGCTCTTGCAATTATCCACCACAAAACGTTTATAGGCCGTTTTGTCCCATAAATTACCATCGCAACTACGCATCGCTCCCTCGAGGATCAACTGCATTACATCCTTCTTGTGAGGTTCCACACACTCCTTTTCCCTCTCCTTAACCGTTTCCCATATTGTAGAATCCAAATGCATCGCAACCGCGTCAACATTCACCCCACCATGCTTCTTCTTACTCCCAAACACCGTATCACTTGACACCATATGCATCATATTTACTCAATTAATAATGTTACATTTTCTTCCATGGATTGAAGGAGAAGAAAAATGAAAAATAATGAGACTTACGTGAAGCCATTTAATCTGAAGAGGACGCTGTGTTTAGTAATGGCGATTAAAAGATCTCTAATCATAGAGAATATAGCTCTGCCTTTGGAATAAGAGCTCCCAAAGCAAGCCCTAGCAATGACATCACCCGATACGTCCTTAAGATGTTCGTCTACTCTTATGTCACACCCCATTTCTCCTCCTCTTTTCACCATTTCTTCCCATTTGCTCAACATCGGCATCGCTGATTCCACCATTAAACCAACCATTCCCTTCTCCATTCACAAAATCAAACATTCATATCAATATAAAAAAACAACTTCCAAATGCAAAAATACTATAACATTCTAATTAACAAAACCACCAAAATAATACTCCCTCTGTCTCATATTATATGAGGTTTTAGGGAATTTTTTTTGTATCAAATTAGATGATGTTTTCAATTCTCAATACACTATTAAATGTATTTTTATTCAAAATGACTTTTTGTATTCTGCAGATTGATTTACAATTGGTTAAAATATATTTAAATGGATAATCAATGATTTTTTTATTCAGAAAAAATGTAAAATTTAATGAGTTCTTAATCCGTGTGCCACAACCTTAAACCTCATCTAATTTGAGACAAAGGGAGTATTAAACGTATAGGACCTTGATTTTGTCGTGGGTAAACTCATGGTTGATGATACGACGCTGAATGGCCCAGTGAGGCCCATTAGAGCTGATGAGGCCACCGCCGAGAATGGGAGTAAGGCGTTTGGTGACGTGAGTGTTTCTGCCAAGGTTAAGTGTGTTGATTTTGCTGAGCTCCTTCACCATCGCCGGTTCGTTTATATAAAGATGCTGCATCAACCCGGTCGAGTATGTGTATATCCTCCCTTCATAGGTAGTAAACCAAGACCAAATTAATATAGTTGAACCATTTTCCAAACCCAAATCACAATTATCATGCACAATTTGTTGTAAAAAAATAGTTGACCAGAAAATTAGATAAGGCAAATATGTATGTGGACTATGTCTTTAACCTCTATTTGATTTATACATGTATACATGGCATGGCATATATTTTTTAATTTTTGTGAAAAACACATACGGTCAATTTCAAGCTGTTTATGCTTTTATGAATCTATATGTGTTGTCATTTTATGAGATTTTTTAATCCAGTAAACGTTCGGTCAACGAATACAATACATGGAAAAGGTAGTGTTTTTTTGTATGCAAGTTGAAACGTTCAAATATAACTCTAAATTTTTATGGACCCTAGTTTGTAAGAACATTGATAAATATTGTTTTTATCAAAGTATACAAAAACTGTTCAATAGACAATGGGCATGCATTGGTTGCGGAAGAAATGGTGTTTTGTAAAAATTAACATTAATACGATGAAATAGCTGAAAATCTAATTCATGAAATCAAAAAACTGATTTAAGAACATGAAATTTCATACTATACTATAGTCCATTAGAGAAATCTATTTGTATTAGAAGAGGTTATGAGATTCGAAAAAACAAACCGTATTGTTTTCGCCAGTGTTCAAAATAGGGAAAGAGAGAAGAAGAATAGTCATGAGAAATGATGTTATCTCCAGAATAATGTTTAGTCTTTGACTGAATTCTCTTCATCTCCGACACATTGCCATTAAAGATCGACGGTGGAGGACCCTTCACGCCTTGCTTCTTTAGACTCCTCCGCATCCTCCACTGCGCCACCACCGCTTTACCGTAAACATGGTATCCTAAGCCGATGATTCCGATGATGAATATCCACCAAATTGCATTCATCGCCTCAACAGCCAAACTCTCCATTTTTTTTTTTTTTTTTGTTTCTAGTCTTTGTAAGTTTTTTATTTTATTTTATTTCTTATGATTTCCCTTTAGGCTTTAGCCATATACATATAGACAACCAGGTTCCTTGTAAGCAAATAAATCCAAAACATATTTTTTTAATATTAAATTACTATTTTTTTCAGAATATGGCACTATTTAGAAGATAAGATCATTATCTTTATTGTTTAAGTAAAATAATATATACTATACTTAGCATGTCCATAAAAAAAATTAAAGTTTATATCTTATTATATAAAATAAAACTGAATACATTCAACTCCAAAATTTTAACTCATGAGATTTTGATATATTTTTTTTTTCGTTTTTAAAAGATTGTGATATCAATATTAACAAAACCTTTTTTTGAAAAAAAAACCCCCTAAATAAGGCTTATAAAAACAAAAAAGAGAAAAAGAGAGAAAAAATGTTCTAACAAAATTGGGGAAATAAGTCATATATTTCTATAATCATATTACATTTTCTTCATTCCAAATCATCTAAGATTTAATAAAAAAATATGTTATCATAATTTCAGGCAAATGAGATAGTTAAAGAAAAAAATGGGATGTGATATTAAGGAGTATTCAGGAATATATCATTTTACATTGTTATATTTCACCACAGCCAATTTTACTATTTTTCAAATTATATTTCTGTTTTAAGTTTTGATTACACATGTCATAATTGTAAAGATTATCATTTACAAAATCTGTAACAATTTTCTTTTTGTGTGTTTAACAATCCGTTCTTACTTAAATAGATGAATATTCATACACCTATAATACAAGTTACTCATTATCTTATTTTTGAGAAATACTGGTAAACATCTATACAAAAAGATTAAAAATCAAAACACACTATTACTCTTATAATAAGATAGATATATTACAAAGGAGTAAAAAATAAACTTATAAACTAAAGACCATGCATATATTATATTATAAGTTCTTAGTGTTGAGTAACTCTAATGATAACACCATGTTGAGGCTCTACAAGCATTCTAAACACCGGAGAGTGTTGATATGTGGGAGACAGAGTAAAACTAAACCTTGACACGATAAGTGACACAAGAACCTTGAGCTCCATCATACCAAAGTTTTTCCCTAAACACAACCTTGTCCCTAAGCCAAATGGGACGAAGGATTGTGGGTATTTGCATGCTTTAGAGACTCCTTCGCTAAATCTTTCTGGCTTAAATTCGTTAGCGTCAGCTCCCCATATCTCAGGGTCTCTATGCAATGTAGGGATCAATGTCCAAATGCACACTCCCTTTGGCACCACGAGACTTCCAAGTTTCGTGTCCTCAAGGGCTTCTCTTGACACAAATGCTGCTGGTGGGTATAGCCTCAACGTTTCTTGGATAACCATTGTCACCTATATAGTTATTTATATGCAAGAGATGTTATATAGGTTCTGAAAATGGTCAAACAAAAGCATTTGAAATTTATATAGATGTAATGATATTAACTCTATGAATTACCGTTTTGAGGTTGGCAATGGAGTCTGCGTCTGGAATACCGTTCTTGCAAAACCGAAATACTTCATCACGAATACGAGTTTGCCAGGAAGGGTTAAGAGCAAGGAGCATTAGACACCAAGAGACAGCAACCGCACTTGTCTCATGGCCAGCAAAATAGATACTCTTGCAATTGTCCACAACAAAACTTTTGTAGGATGATGTCTTGTCTTCCATGCTACCGTCGCAACTACTCATAGCACCTTCTAATATCAATTGCATTAAATCCTTTTTGTTGTCTCCAACACATTCTTTTTCTCTTTCCTTAACGGTTTCCCATATCAAAGACTCAACATGCTTCTCTAGCTCATCAATCTTTCCGTTCTCAAGCTTCTTAGCCCCAAACACAATATCACTTGCAACAATATACCCACAAATTTTAGAAAACACTACACTTTCTTTAGTAATACTCTTTTGTTTTTTAATAAGTGATGCTTATTAAAAATTACATTGTAGTACTATACGATTTTGTCAACTTTTATATCTTGTTCAATTATATTTTCTTATATAAAATTTACCGATGGAAATCCAGAACGACATTTAGTCTGAAACAGACTACAATGTTAAAACAAATACTAATTAGTAGTACTCATATATAGAAAAAATGGTTTTGAATCCACTTACGTGAAGCCATTGAGGCTGAAGAGAATGTTATGATGAGTGATAGCCTTTTGAAGACATCTAAGCTTAGAGAAAATCTCTTTGCCTTTGGAGAAAGAGCTCCCAAAGCAAGCTCTAGAGATGACGTCAGCCGAGACAGCTCTTAGGTCTTCGTCTACGCTAATGTCACACACCATTCCTCCTTCTCTTTGCACCATCTCTTCCCATTTGCTAAGCATTGGCATAGTAGATTCAACCATCAAACCAACCATTCCTTTCACTTTGTCCAAGAAGAACTCAGGGGCTATGATTCGGCGTTGATGGGCCCAATGAGGCCCATTAGAGGTGATCACTCCACGCCCAAGAATGGACTTAAGACGTTTTGTGACGTAAGAGACTTTGCCAAGGTTAAGAGTGTTGGCTTGGTTAAGCTCTTTCACCATCTCTGGGTGGTTCATGTACAAGTGTTGTTTCACTCCCGTTGAGTACGTGTACACTCTCCCTTCATTATCATAATTTCAAAAAGGAAATAAAAAGAAGAAATTGTCAACAAATTACTCATACAAATAAAATTTTTTTTTTCTTTTATCAAATGTAGAATATATAATACACAAAAAAAAATATATATATGCATTGTTTTAAGAAAAAAGTTATTGTGTTAAAAAGACAAAGTAAGTCTAATTAACTTTTAATTAGTTATTGGCTACAAGAGACCAGCCAATAACTAATTAGCGAACTACAGTTTATAGATCGATGAAAAAAAAGATACAATTTAATTATAATATGATCTGATGGTAACTATGATCGACGCATTCTAGTAAAGCGACTACTTACTAATTACTATTATTTTTATGAATAAATTGAGAATATACTAATCCTATTATATATTATGAGTCCAAGGAAAAGGAATCAAAATGAATTATTGAGAAGGAATCATAAAATATATATATCAGCTGCTAGCTTTTGATTTAGTAGACCCAATCATATATATAACTTATTCGGTTTTTCTAAACAAATGAAAAAGACAGCTTTTCATATTTTTAAATTTCTGCAACGCTGGTTGTCAATTCATGCATGTATTATTTACATACATACACATAAATTTGCTGCAATTCGGATGCACATATATATGTATGACTACATGCACATATGCATAATATGTAAATTAGTGGCTTTATATGTAGTTCTATTTTTTTAATTTTTTTTGTAAATGTTTTATATGTGGCTACATATGCAATAATATAGTCCTCGTCTCCTTGATCTGTAGATTAATGTTTTCTTTTGTCCACTATTTACAAAAATTAGTTTACACTTGAACGAAAGAAGTTTTTTTTTTTTTTTTTTTTTTTTTAACTTAGATTTTTTTTTTTTTTTTTTTTTTTTTTTTTTTTTTTTAACATCAAACATGAATTTAATAGATGCCAACGTGATCCTCAAAGAGGAACTGAGTTATACAATTAGGAACAAAATCAAAGACAACATTAACTTTAACTGAGAAATTTTGGTTTATTTTGTTCTTCATCCATCAAAAAAAGAACCGTCTAATCCAAAACGGACTAGTGCCTAGTATTAATTAAGAAAAAAAAAAAATTAGAGAATATACCGTATTGTTTTCGCCAATGGTCAAGATAAGGAAAGAGAGAAGAAGTGTAGTCATGAGCAATAATATTATCACCGGAATAGCCTTTAGAGTTGATCATAGTTTGTGATTGAATCCTTTGCATCTCCGGGACGTTACCGCGGAATATCGACGGTATAGGACCCTTCACACCTTGCATCGCCAACTTCCTCCGCACCCTCCACTGCCCCGCAATCACTTTACCGTAAACTCTAAACCCTAAACCCAACGCTCCTATAACTAATATCCACCATATGGTCTTACCCATCTCCACCATCAAACTACTCTCCATTTTCTTATCAAAATTTAAAATGATTATAGAGCTCACAACTTTGATTTTCTAGCTCTTCTTTTCCGCTTTATATAGTCGACTCCCTTTTGACCAAGTTAAGTTAAAATAATTATAGTTATATGTATAAAAAAAAAGTGTGTATGTGTTGTGTGTGTGTGTACACTTTGCTTTAGTATTCATAAGTGTAGCCCATGTGTCTAGACTGTATATTTAATTTGATTCACGGTCCATACACTAAGATACATACGCATAGAGTTGGGATGAAAGTACGAGAGTACTTCACTAGTTTGCTTTATGAGGTAAATATTTAAATAAATGAATGGTCCGTTATGTAATATGTGATACATATATCCTTATACAGTTACGTACGTATAATAAACATGAGAAATATGAAATCTCGTGTTCTCTATATCCATCTCTTGGTCCCTCCTATTGTGTGTCTCTTGTAATTAATGTGGAGGAGTACAATTGTTTTTTTGCAGAAAAAAAATAATATAAAAATAAAACAAAAAATGTTGGGATAATGATCGAATTATAGGTTTGGATATTTCTCGAAGAGAATCAATAATAGGTTTTTTAATTTATATTTATATTTTAAGGAAATTAGTTTCTGTTAGTAATTCATAACATTTGTTTTGTGATACTTTTACTCAAGAAATTAATTACAAAACTTTGTCATGAAGAGCTATGGCAAGAATTAATTCTTATGTTATTTTTATGTTAAGAAATAACATAATCGAACCATATTCACATAATCACATATGTAGAAATTCTTATGTTATTTTAATTACAAACCAGTGAGAAACTTATGAAAATCTATTGAACAAAATAAACAGAAAAATTAACCTATTTCGGTTGAAATAGTTTGTTTAGAAAAGTCCGATGGTAAGATAGTAGAGTACGTCCATTTAATAAATGAAAGACCTAGCTGTGAGTCTGTGACCATAGCTGTGGCACCAAAAAAACTAAATTGCTTATTTTTTTTTAACTAAAAAACTAAGAGAGTCACATTTTTTTGTTAAATAATTAATGTTATGAATACCTTGATACAGATCATGTTCTTAAAAAATAAATGGGACTCATTTAACAAAAAAAATGTGACTCATTTAACAAAAAATGTGACTCATTCAACAAAATAAAATGTGACTCATTTAACAACAAAAAATGTGACTCTCCCAATAAAAATTCAAAACTTAATTACTTTTTTAAAAAAATTATGTTATGAATTCCTTGATAAATTATGTTCTTAATTACTGATTTATAATTGTAAAATAAGTAATTAAATAAATTTTGACTTTTTATTGGGACATTAGTCGTTAATTGGTAATTTTTATAACAGAAGTAACTAACAGTACTTATATATAGTTTAAACGTAAAGGTGGAAAAATAAGAACAAATGAAACATTCCTTAAATTTGTATCATGATAATTATTGCATTTTCCTCACATTTTATGAAATTTCAGATGGTCACTTTTGTTGTTTCTGCTAGATTATTGTGGTTATATCATATATGATAGTTAACTAATTGAATTGATGTATAAGAGATGACTAGGTTTGAAATATAAATGTGTGAATGCATATACGTACACGAAATCGCTTTCTTTAATTGCAATTTGGAGTACTATATTACATAGTTAGGCCGTCTAAACGAATAATTATGGAAATTGTACAAGTGACTATCGACCAGATACAGATTATATATCATATTATCTAGGGACGGTCCAGCGTCACGTGTTTGGAACATTATGTAAAGTACAAAATAACTCAAATTTATGACAAACTGTTGGGTGACGAACGTGATCGTTATTGCAATTTGTATATACTTTATAAAAAAGACAGAAGAGCTTGGTCCAATGATCTTTGTGTGTGTTTTATTCAAATTAGCCCCGACAAAATATTATTTTTAACTAAATTATGGGATCTATCTATCTTTCAATCTTTTCTGTTCGCAGTTTTTGATTTCTCTTGAATATACAATTATATATGTGTAATCAAAGCATGAAACTGATATCTCTTGAAATTGTGTTTTTATTAATAGAATATTTTTAGTTTTTTTTTTTTTATAAACCGATGAGAATTCTAGTATTCGGTCCATAAATTTTTATGGTACCAAAATCAGTTTTTAGAAATTTCGATTTTTAAAATTATCTTCTGTACTAAAAGAGATTTCAGTCCACGACACCAAAAATTCAACATCTTGTACTATTACTAGACCATCAAAATATTTGTAGTTCAAACTGTTCGATGAGTAAAAAATTAGTTCGATGAGTACTTTTTTTTAATAGAAAAAAGAGTTATGGTGGAGATGGAATAATAGTATTTCAACTTTGAATTATTATAAATCTTGATTTAGATTTCGATCCAAGATCTGATCAATGAAAAAGAAGATATAACAATAAATATGCCTTTATCTACAAGATATTGCATGAGGTCACACTTTTGTTTATTAAGTGGAGTAACGTGGGCATGACGTAACGAGCCGAGGAAGTTGACTTTTTGTGTGGTTTTTTCTTTTTCTTTTTTGTTATCTGTGAGATAAAAACATGACTGAGCAATTAGTGAAGATATATGCATGATGACTGATGAGGACTTCAAGACTAATCCAGTAATCCTAATTGCTCTGTCATATGTTTTAGTGGTCATGATATGTTGATTATATACTTTTTAGCAAACATATATATGCTTCTTCTTTTTTTTTCATCAATATTTTAATTGTATGTTATGCAGGTTTAAATTGAGAACCCAACTCATTAAGGACAATAACATACAATATCAAATTACATATCTTGGGTAAAAATTGATGGTCCTATTCATAACACAAAACCATTATATATGTAGAGAATATAAACCTTGTAATTATAGAAATAATAATAGGAGCATGTAATAAAATATATAACAAAAATGAAGTTTAATTAACCGGTGGTGAATTAGTGGTTTTCACACTTGAAGAATAGTCGTCATATGTTTCTAGGCCATGAATGGATCATTTTTTAAACGTGAAAGTGTCTAACTTCTCTCATTTGGTGGTCAATCAAAAGAGTACCATATTATATTTTAGATCTATAAAAAATCCGATGAAAAAATATTGGCGACTACACTCATTGTAGAAATGAGTCGGGTGTTAAAAAGGAGGACCAGTTATTAACTGATGACANAAAAATTTTTATTTAAAAAAAAAAAAAAAAAAAAAAAAAAAAATTGTCAAAGGGAAAAGAGAAGTTGATGTTCGTTCATGAATATTGAAAAGAAGAGATCGATTTCTTTCTATCTACTCTGATGTTGACACTCCACCGAATCTTTCTATTTTATCTACCCGACTACTAGGAAAAACAAAGTTAACAAACTTCTTGGAGAAACAAAGCTAGAAGTGGATGCATAGATAATTGAGCTTTAACCAGAAGTGTTATAGATAACACTGAGAATTAACAATTTACTCTATTGAGAACAAAAACACCAACGAAGGACGTCTTGTGAACTAATCTCATTATCTCTTTACCTTATATCTCTCTCTCTCTCTTAAGTTTGTGTTATTTACTTGTTGTTAAAGTGATCTGTTGTTGAAAATATTCTACATATCAACTCGTTTAAATCACATGACCAAAACGTCATAACCTTGTGTACCGTTGCTAGGCATTTTAACTGAGTGAATTTCCTTTGTATATATAATAAAAAGAACCGTATCAATACGTTCTGAAATTTATTAACTCCATGAATTTGGTCCCGAACCTCACATGTCAAAGAGAGAATCAATGTTATAAATTTTTCTTCTTTGTACTAAAATTTAAATGCAAATGTATTTATACTAAACTGATAATTTTATATATTTGCACAATGAGCTTAGACTTATCCTACTTATATAACTAGTTGGGGCCCTAACTAGTTAGACTTTTTTCATAATTTTTCCATACATATCCAAATCATCCATTTTTTTTTTATGTAAACTTAAAGAATTTCGCCGTTTTTCATAATTTTTCCATACATATCCAAATCATCCACTTTTTATTTATTTATTATGTAAACTTAACGAATTTCGCCTTGATAATGTTCGATTCACAATATACACATTTTACTCCTCAAATGATCTTCTATACAACAAACCAATATGACAATCACCATGACGAAAGGCTATGTAACTATATCAATATCAAAAATTAGTGATGGTCTTAATGTACTAACGGACATATATGAAAACCATACGGTTAATTTGTCGCCATATATAATAAAATGTCATTTTGGCGACAAAAATTATAACAGTAAGCAATTTGTCGCTATTAGTAACAAACTTATGACGTGAAAATTTATCATCATAAACGGAAAAAAATTATATCCAAAATAAATTTATGAATGTTAAAAATAAAGGACCACCCAAAAAACAATAATTTTACTCAATAAATCTATTGTCTTAGGTAGGTTTGATTTTAGTTGTGTGCAAAGTGTATTTAATTATCTGCAATGACCCACAATTTTAGTTTCTTTTAGCAGCTTTTAGGAGCCTAATTTTGTTTTTCTTTTTAAATGACAGAGATTTATAGCTAATAGGAATAATTTTGGTTACTCTTTTGTCGTTTCTGAGGCGTAATGAATTTATTGAGAGATACTAAAAATGATTAGTTAGGCACACAGGCGATCCTAACTAGTTATGAGCAGGTACTAGCTAGTCTTAGAGGATGCTGAATCTAGTGGGTAGAATTAGGGAGTCTGAAATAAAAGCAGCCACGCTTATCTAGATCGAAACATACCAAACAAAGCACTACCATCTGCAATATGATGTAGTCACGGCACTCATTTTGATTGATGAAAGTAAGGTAGAATTTTTTGAGTGAAATTCAGTTTTGATGAAAACTTTCATTCCTTTAATTTGTACAATAACCTGGTTAGTCAAAGCCTTTGGGCTTTTCTTTTTGACAACTAAAAAGCCCTGGGCTTTTAGCGGGCATCGTGAGGAAATTTACTAAGGAAGTTCCGCCTATGTCCAAGTACAATTGATACACGTTTACGTCACTGTCCATTTTTTCGCTTGAATATATAGTATGACGTTTACAATTTCAGTATTTTATGGTTTACATAATCACTTATATAATTTGCCTGTAGTTACCATTAGTTCCATAGGTTATGTGAGATTTTAGAAGCCATGTTACTAACTAGTCTACCTTTACAACTCTAATACTTTTCAAAAATACTTTTACAACTCTGATACCTTTTTTTTTTGTGTTTATCTTGCATAAAAAAAAACTCAATACATTTAATTCGAACTGAAAATGTGGCCGAATATGTGTTATAGTGATTTTTGATAATATCGTTAGTTTGTCGATATCTCACCGTTTGATTTCAAACTTAATATATAGTATACTATTAATTAAATTGTTTATTAGAAAAAACATCATCCTAGCCATGTATGCTTGAGCTTTAATTTTTATTTAAATTTTTGTGGTTTATAATCAATTAAAATTATGTAAAAAAGGTTATAAGAAATTAATTTCGTATAAGATATCCATTCCTAAAGTGGTTGATATTTCATGAAACTAATGTACAACAATCCTCCTAACTAATATGTTTTGGGAGACCTACTGGCAATCGAGTTATTTGGGAATTCTAATCACATTTTGATTATTATTCTTAATCCTTTATGTTTCATAGCACGTTCAGGATTTCCTGGTTAATATAATACCTCCCAAGTTCTAACATCAAAAAACCAAAAATTGGCGCGGAACTTAACAAACACAAAGTTAAGGTTGACCTCAAATGCCACGTGTAAGCAGGAGAAGCTCACACATGTTATGTCCAATGATGACGTGGAGAATGTGGGTCCAGTGACGTTTGATATCACATGGAGATAATCAGGGACGAGTCACACTCTAAACAAAAGACGCTGTTTAGTGTTTGTGGCTCATTTTTCTTTTTAACAAGGGAACATTTTAATTATAGCTTAGTTTAATTAAGTATAATTATCTCCGGTGGATTTGATGATTGTAACGTAAGTCAAATTATTGAATTATGAGAACAGGGATTTATTATTAACTTTACACATAAAAACCTATTATATTGTTATAATCAATCTTAAAAGAATACCTAGAATAATCGACCCATAAGTCTCAAATCAATGATAAGGATTTGTATAGTACCCCAATGCAAAACAAAGAAAATACAGAAGAAAATCATGCAAGTACATTTTAAAATTCCAAGCTAAATGCACAAAACATAATTGGTCCAGTACCATTTTTTTCAAAAAAACATACTTTGTGAACAAACTAAATAAAAAGATTAAACCGCCATCATTTTAATTTATCTTTATGAACCGAATGACCATTTGATGATAAATTTATAAGTTAGAAAAGAGGTAATAAAGATGGATGTAAGTGCTGATCAATAATTAATTTATGTTTTGAATGTGTAATAGAATTAAAGTGAAACAAAAAGTTTAATTGTAGTCTGCATATAACTAGCTAAACTGGCGTATAATCTTTTGCCATACAATGGGAGAAATCTTGAAAGTCCTTAAATAAAATAATGGAGACAAAAAAAAATTTATAATTCTTGTCCGAGTTAAGAAAATATGAATTCGGTAATGGAAAATCTTATCATAATCATTTGAAAGAACAAGAACCAACCAAGTGATCGTAGTGTTGATGTAGCGGTTATTGAGAGTCCGTGAAATCACTAATTTAATTTTACTTAGTAATACTGGTTGTGAACAGAAAATAAATAATGATCGAAATTCGAAACTTCCACGAATGAATACGAAAAACCATTAGAATATTTAAAAATAGAGATTAGCCATTATTGTGTTTCTGGTGAATGAAGCCTAAAGAGCACATGCCTCCTCAGTCCTCACCGTTTAATCTAACTTTTCCTCTCGTTTTCTTTCTCCACAATGCTCATTTCGAGGTTACATTCGACCAAGAATCTTTTAGATCTCTTAAATTCACCTTACTCTTGTCCCGCTTTTAAAAAAAATTTCCGACAAGGTAAACCGTAAGCTTCTGGTCTGATTAGTTACTTTGACTCTCAACTGGGCAGCTTCATTTTTTATCAATTTGACTTTTTTAACTTTCCTCATTTGGAGATTGTTTTTGGGTTCAGAGAGTAATGTTTGTTGCATGAAGAGAGACTTTGAGATGGAGACCGATCAAAATCTTGAAGACATGGACGTGGAAGTCTTGCCTTCAATGTGGCCAGACGATGTCGGAGCCGAGACCGACGAACAATTCAACGTAGAGAAACCAGCAGGAGACCAAGACACGTTAAAAGAAGTAGTATTCACCGAGAAACCGGCCATTGCGGATTTAAAACGTTTATCAGAACTCATGGATACGACTCACCAAGGCTCCTCTCAGCTAACAAATCTTGTGAAACAATGGGAATACATGCAAGATAACGCGGTTAGGCTCTTGAGAGAAGAGCTTATCATTTTGAGCAGACAAAGAGTAGAAGCTGAGGCTAAAGAGCTTAAGATCATCGAGGAGCATAATTTCGAGAGCAGTGGGAATGAGAACGTTTTGGTTTTGGATGAGACGAGTGATTTGTTATGTAGCTTTAAACAGAGGAAACAGAGCAGAGTGTTTGATTGCGAAAAGATTGAGATCGATGAAGTGTATGATACGGCTGAGTACTGGAAGCAGAAGGCTTTGCTGTTGGAGAAAATGCTCGAGGCTAGTACCGAGAGAGAGAGGACTCAGAGGAGGTTGGTTGAGAAGTTGAACGAGAGTTTAAAGACTATGGAGAGTCATGTTGCTCCGGTTGAAGAATTGACTGAGAATCTAAGGAGAGCTGAAGGTTTCTTGCATTTCATTCTTCAGAATGCTCCTATTGTTATGGGTCATCAGGTAGGTATAAATCTTGAACAACGCAGTTATTGGATAAAATTGTAAGGATCCCACATAGAAACAAACCCATGAAGAGTTGCAAAATGGTTTTGAGCTGAACTATGAATTCTAACAGAAATTTTTTTCTGTCGGGCTCATTGGTTTTACGGCTTTCAGGATAAAGATTTACGCCATGTGTTCATCTACAACAAGTTTCCAGGACTGAGGAAACAGGTAAAAGAAGGTTTTATTTGTTAGTCTGTTGGATTGTTGATGATGATATATCATATACTTGCACCAGAGATGTAGTGTTTGAATTACTTGTTAATGTTCAGGACATTCTGGGAAAAACCGACACTGAGATTTACGGTGGAGTTGGGGTTAAGGAGTCTCAAGATTTCAAGAAAGACGTTCTTGAGAAAGGCATGGCTTCAAAGAGAGAGTTCACGTTTGAGACAGAGTTATTTGGATCAAAGACGTTTCTGATATATGTGGAGCCTGTCTACAACAAAGCTGGCGAAAAAATCGGTGTAAACTACGTGGCCATGGAAGTCACTGATCAGGTAAGGAAACGAGAGAAGATTGGAAAACTTAGAGAAGATAACGCGGTGAGAAAGGCTATGGAATCAGAACTGAATAAGACCATTCATATTACTGGTTTAGTATACTTCTATTTTCATCAAGATTTGGTCTTTTTAGATTTATTTGAAAAAACAAACTGAGCGAGCATATTTTGTTGTTGTTTTAGAGGAGACAATGAGAGCAAAACAGATGCTTGCAACGATGTCTCATGAGATAAGATCACCATTGTCAGGAGTGGTGGGAATGGCTGAGATACTTTCTACTACAAAACTTGATCAAGAACAAAGACAGTTGTTGAATGTCATGATTTCTTCTGGAGATTTAGTGCTTCAGCTCATTAATGACATTCTTGATCTCTCTAAGGTCGAATCAGGTTGGAGTCTTAGAACCAACTCTCTGAATTCTCTAAGTATTTCGACTATTTTACTTTGTTTCAAACTTTGATCTTGTCTTATTACGATAAGGTGTAATGAGGTTAGAAGCTACAAAGTTCAGGCCAAGGGAGGTGGTCAAACATGTGCTTCAGACAGCTGCAGCATCACTAAAAAAAGCTCTGACATTAGAAGGGAACATCACGGATGATGTTCCTATTGAGGTATAATCTACAAACTTTGTGTTGTTCAAACCACTAGAGTTTATGGTTAAAAAGTGAATATGTGAATATGCAATGACTTCAGGTTGTTGGAGATGTTTTAAGGATTAGGCAGATTCTCACCAACTTGATCAGGTTAGTATTATCAAACTTTCAGAAACTTTGCATCATATTGATATTGAGTTCTTTATATCGATTTTTGCAGCAATGCTATCAAGTTTACACATGAAGGGAAAGTGGGGATCAAACTTGAAGTGATATCAGAACCATTATTTGTAAGTGAAGACATGACTAACAATAAAAATAATCCCACTACTCCAAAGCAGAATTTGAGCAGCCAAAATGATGTCTCCGGTATAAACGGTGGTACTGAGGAACAGAATGAGGAGCCTGAAACAACGGTCTGGATCTGTTGTGACGTTTATGACACTGGAATTGGAATTCCAGGCAAGAACTTCTGTATATTATGCAAGAAACTCATCAAACCAAACCACTTTTTGTGATTGTTTGGATTTTAATCATGGTCCATGTTTTTGATTGGTTCTGTTCTGCAGAAAATGCTATACCTTGTCTTTTCAAGAAGTACATGCAAGCAAGCGCTGATCACGCTCGCAAATATGGCGGAACTGGTCTCGGGCTAGCCATTTGTAAACAGCTGGTAAAAATATTTTTAACTTCTCATAATTCAAATGAAACTAAAGAAATGATTTTCTGATGAAAACATCATTGTTTTGTATATAATAGGTTGAGCTAATGGGTGGTAGACTCACTGTGACAAGCCGAGTCAATGCAGGTTCAACATTCACCTTCGTTTTGCCTTACAAAGTTGCCAAACCAAATGATCATTCAGATGATCAAGATGAGTTCTCAGACATGTCGGATCATCAGCCCGTCCCAGACAACCCAACGGATGGATATTTCCAGTTTAAGCCACTTCTTCGGTCTCTGCATTCTTCTAGTGATGGACCTATCATTGGAAATAACTTCTTAATTCATAAAGTGATGCAGCCTAGTCCCATTAAGCTCAGTGACCTTTCTCAGGCTCTTCCTTCTAACAACATTACACAGAGCGAGAGAGATCAGTTTACACCCGAAACAAGCTCTTCTCGTAGTCTCCAAACTGATCACCAATATTCAAATGATGAGAATCTCTCTAAGGAATCTGAGTTATGCAGTAGCTCACAAGCAAGCACTGAAGGTGGACCTTTGGCCATGGAGTCAGAACCTACAGTTTCTTCTCGTAGGCATAAAACATCGTCTGAGAGGGGTGAAGAAACGTCTAAACCGGATTCAAAGCCCAAGATTCTGCTTGTAGAAGATAACAGGATCAACATAATGGTGTCACAGTCAATGATGAAACAATTGGGTCATCCTATTGATATTGCTACTAATGGGCTTGAAGCCATACTCGCGGTGCAGCGCGCCAGCTACGATTTAGTACTCATGGTACACAAATTCTCTGAAGATCCACCGTTTTTACTTAAGTGTCTTTAAAAGGGTTTTTAAAAGATGGTTTTAACAGGATGTGTGCATGCCAGTTTTGGATGGTCTAAAAGCTACAAGACTGATTCGTTCTTATGAGGAAAGTGGGAACTGGGAGGCTGCAATAGATGCTGGAGTAGACCTAAACATATCATCTTTAGACACATTACAGAACTGTGTCTGTTCCACAAAGCGGCTTCCTATAGTTGCGGTTAGTTTACTTCCACATTAGGCATTAGTAATGTAACATATAAAGCTGAAGAGTAAAGTTATTGTTTTTTTTATTGTGCAGATGACGGCAAATACGTTGTCTGAGAGTTCAGAAGAATGTTATGCAAATGGTATGGATTCATTTATATCGAAACCAGTAACGTTGCAAAAACTAAGAGAGTGTTTGGAACAATACTTGTGTTAGAGAATATAAATTGTTTTTGTTTGTAGATTTGAATGAATGGGTTTAGTGTGTATATAAAAAATGTGAAGGCCTGATAGGAAAAGTTTTGGGATTAGTAGTCTCTTTCTGTATACATAGTAGTTTTATAAAATCTAGCTACTCTCCAATATAGGCTTATACACTTTTAATTTACGAACATGAAAATGGCTATGATCGTCCAACCTTATATTGTATTTGTATGATATCGTGTTAAAAAAAATATGTGCACACAGATGACAGATAGCTAGAAGAATGTATGGACTACTATAGACTGAGGAGACATGTTAACTAATCATATCCAAGAAAGAATCAAAATCAGTATACTAAATAAAGATGTTTTACACAAAATAAATACATAAAGATATGGTTCTTGACTTCTTGGATGTCTCACAAAGTCAGATAAACAAATCAATGCATTAATACAGACATAAAATATATTCGTATCTAATTAAGTTTGGTTCATATCTAAGATCTCGAATCATATCATGACTTTTTTGGGTTGTATGAATAAACAAATATATTCTTTGGCTATACAATAAATCTAATGAACCTCTCCTACAGAAGTGGAAGCGAATCTCTTTGGCTAGCACAAATTACCAATGTCTCATATCTGTCTATTTATTATGGCTCACGTACATCAATCGCTTTCACATTCACATATATGCACATGTACAACTAGCTATCAATAACATGATACTTCATATATGTGTATAAACATGCATAATATTTTGCAATATGTGTATAGCCAATCACATGTATACGTACGTTTATGCTTCATGTGGATGGAGTCGTGATGAACAAGAGATGACCCTTTGGCTTAATGAATACAGGTTGTTTACTAATGGGTGAAAGGTTAGAGAGTAATTTCAGATGCTCCTGTGGTGGCAGAATATTGAATAGTTTATGCCACAGTTCCTTTTATTCATACGATCTAAAGTGGGTTAATTGCACATGGTTTCCAATTTATAAGAATCTATGTTTTTCTGAAATATCTTGCTTTTGTAATTATTAATTTAAGTAAATGTAAGGGAATTAATTCTATATGTGTCTGATTGGTAACTACCATTTTGTACATGATCGCTTTTTGGCGGTTAGATACATTATGTGATTAAAGAAAAGATAGATAAAACTAAAACACTAAGATTTGGTAAAAGTAGGTTCATTAACTTGTTATGTGGACTAAAATTTTGTTGGGTGATAATATTTGAATTTAAAAACCACAAAAATAGATTATCGCATCTACATACCTAGTTAGGAAATCAATTGATAATCATATATCGATGCGATATGATATATACCGTTTTAATAGTTACCAATCATAAAAATAATAATCACTATTCTTTTAATATCACCTTAATTATTCTAGCACTGCTTATCTGTCTTTCTCTATCTCTATCCGCTAAAAATAATCTATATGGGCTAAAAAGACTTATCCTACTTTGTGTTACAATGGACCTTTACATATTTTCTTACCAGTTTAAATTAATTGTTAATTGAGCTATTCCCTGTGACTACTAACTTGCTAGTGACTATGATGAAGTAAACATTAACTAACATAGCAGAACACAAACTCCAAATACATTAGGGGATACATAAACTCAGATTTTGTATGTTTTTCTTCTTACAAATCAATTTTCCCAATTTAAAATAGTTAGATGCATGGTTGTCAAAATATAATTATTAAATGGTAGATCTACAAAACAGAAAATTAATTAAACATCAGCAAAAGTTTTCTTACAAAAAATCATGCAAGATTAATTTTTAAATAGAGAAAGACTATAAAATACCACACTTTGGAGTGTTAGTTCCAAAAATATCTTTTAATATTTTGATTTTTAAAAATATTACAAAAATATTATGTTTTTTAAAAATACCACAAACATTAAAAATGATTTTAAGAGTTTATAATTTATTTTTTAGGTTTGGGTTCAATAATATAGATTTAGAGTTTAATTTTGAGGGTTTAGAATTTAGTTAGAATTTAAACTTCAGTATTAATTTTATAATATTTTTGGAAAACTAAAAATTTTAGTGGTATATTTTGGAAAACAAGTTTTTGGTGGTATTTTGGGAATTACCATTTCAAAATATGGTATTATAGAGAATTATCCATTTATATGCTGTATATTTATAGACTTATAGTGTATATATATTTATGCATATATGTTATGTATATGTTACGCGCGCACATATATGCCAGTGTACATATAAAGATTCGCATGAATTATGTTTAAATGGGTCCAAGGTTTAGAAAGAGCAAGTTTACTTTATTTGCCTAATATCATATTGCATATTAGGGAGAAAGATCCTAAATTGACATTCCAAAACTCTCTTGTCAAGTTGTCTTGTCTCTTCCAACTCCATCAAATTATTCTCTCATTCCCGAATTATTGCATAGTTCAAGTTAAAGATTTGATAGATATGCAAAGTTTAAAATTAATATTTAACTTTGCTTAATAATTTCAATTTATAATAATCTAATTTTGCTTTTTAATGATCTAATTTAGAGATACAAAAAACTTTCAGTTGAAGAAACAAAATCCATAATCTTTTGTTGCCACTNGGGGGGGGGGGGGGGGGGGGGGGGGGCGCGGACAAATATTTTGTAACCACTTAACCCATTTTTATTAATTATTTATTTTCTGTGGTGTGCACCACAAGGTTGAGTATAAATTATTATTTTATGTTATATAGTTTCTTCATTTGTTAATTTATTTTGGGACTTGGCTAACGCTTAAACAAAATGAAATATCTAATATTCCCATCCAACTACAGATAAATTCTACAAGTTGTTGTTGTGGAATAATAAAAGGTATTTTGTAATGTTGCCTCTTTTGGAGAGGTAAAATGAATAAATTATATAATTAAGGGAAAAATAAATATTAAAAAGTAAACCCGTATATAAGTTACTGTTGGCAGCAGAAAATCATATCTAAATAGCAATACTAAAAGACACATATACCACTGGCTGAGCATAATTATCAAATGGCCTTGTGAATTGACGGGCCCGTAATTAAACACACATCTGGACCCAATCAGTATTCCAAAATTTCAGATAATCAACATTTGTCAATTTTTTTCTGATATACCAGACTGTATTAACTTTTAAGATATAGCCAGTAAAAGCTAAAGATCATTATGATCGATCAATATTCATAATCGTGATATTTTTAGGTACAGTTTGGATGAATTTGATTAGTTCATGAGTATACAAATTTGCAGTTGAAAGACTAAGACCTTAAAAATTACACTGGCGAATCTAGCTTCTAATTCTATAGGGGGCAAAATAAAAAAAAATAAAAAAGGTGCACTAGGTGGGATTCGAACCCGAGTCATAGGGGGCAAAGACCTTAGAGCTTTACCATTTTAACTATATATTACTTGCTGTACCATGGCACAAAACAGAAATTTATAAAAATCATGGTGGGCAGTTGCCCCCTACCCACCTTTACTAGCTTCGCCAATGCTAGTGGTATGGGTTCAACCTTATAATTTTTAATCCGAATTTCTACAGTCGGATTTTGGTGATATGAGAAATTGTGGGTCACAAGTTTTAAATTCTCGTTTTTCTTTTAAAAAAAAATGATATACTAGTGGTGATTTCATTATTTGAACAAATTTATAGTCCGCTAATAAAAAAACATCACTCCAAATTTTAAATAGAGATTCAATAATATAATTTACACTCTTAAATATGTTTTATCAACCTATTACTCAACCGCTACTATTGGGCTAAGAAAGTTTTTTTTGAACATTTTCTCTATTGAAAAAAACTTTAACTTACAAAATTTCAAAGTACTTTACACATGAATGACACTAGACTAAAATGTTTCTAAACTCATAGTTATCCATTGCCAAGATAAGTAACTTGTTCTCACAAAAAAACTCAATTACTACAAAACAAAATAAATTTTACAAATTAAGGTTGCATATTAGCCTACTAGATATATTTATAATATACCTAAGAATATAAAGAAAATACGATATTTTCTTGTCATAAAATAAATACAAAGGAATGTATATATATCTAAATGCGAAATACATAATTAAAAAAAATTTCGAACCTGGTGCATGATCAAGGCAACGTAACGTATCATGGAGATTCCGTGACCCACTTACCTTTAAATTTGTTTTCTAATAGTAAAGAAATAAATAAATAAATAAAGAAGAAAATGACATTATGTGTAATATTCACAGATGTCTCTCTTCCTCTGCCAGTGCTATAAATAAAACTGTAAACCAAACACTAGCTTTCACAAAAACATAAAAACCAAAGCCACTTCACATTTTCCAAGCTTCATCTTCTTAGTTATCTCTATTCTTTAAACAAAACAATGAGGGAAATTCCAAACATAAGAGGAAACACAGATCAAACGATGGAATCAAAAGCCTTCACTCATCCATGGCGTACTCCGGTTCCTTACCTATTCGGTGGTTTAGCCGCGATGCTTGGACTCATAGCTTTTGCTCTCTTGCTACTCGCTTGCTCTTACTGGAAACTCTCGCAGAGCACAGAGGACGAAGGAGACGGGGAGAAACAGAATGAGTCAGGTGAGAAAGTGGAGGCTAAAGTGTTTGAGGAGAAGATTCTTGTGATCATGGCTGGTCAAGACAAACCCACATTCTTGGCTACTCCGGTCCAGGCCAAGACTTGCGTGAACTGTGGTGAGATTGTTGTGATTACGGAGAACAGAGAAGGGCAGAAAGGGAAATCTACATTTAGAGATGGGTCATCTTCTTCTTCTGATGATGAAGAAGAAAACCTCTGACCTCTCTGTTCTCAACAGTGTTTTTTTTGTTCGTTTTCTTTTGTCCCTTTTTTTTTGTCGTTTTTGTTGTTGTTGGAATTAGTATTCCCCTGTTTAATATTCTGAGTTCGATATTGTAAATCTTCATTAGATTAGTACAATGTGATCAAAAGAGTTGTGATATTTTCGGATTATCTGTATATATACAAAGTATTCTACAACTTCTTCCGCTTTCCATTTTATAAAGAGTGTCATTATAATCGTTATCATATATATAGATAAATAAAAAGATGTAATTCGATAAATATAAAACAGATTAATAGTTATATTTAAAATGTGTTGCTAAAAAAAAAAAAAAAAAAAGTTATATTTAAAATGTAAAACAACACTTTTTATATAAAAAAGGGGAAAATGAAGTATGAACTTGAATTCAAGTTATCAATTAATAACACTGTTTTAATCATTAATAGCATTTTCCATCTTAGTACTATAGTTTTGTAATCCAATCATTTGCCTATTTAATTTAGAACAAATAAACAACTCTTTACAAGAAATTTTAATTAGTATTGGTCCTTGTTTGTGGTATTACCAAGGAAATTAAACTAGTTCGAGGAAAGTACGAGAACAAGTACGGTACGATCATGTTTGGTTTTGTAACTCATAATAAATATCTATATATTGATGACTCAGAGTCCCATGGGTTCTGCTTTATCGGTAGGCGGAGAAAGCACATTGAGAAAGAGACATGACGTCATCATATGGACATTTGTCAGTGAATCCGACCGTAAGCGCAAAAGTGTCAATGAGTTCTTGTAATTGTAAGGAAACAGTTGTAAAGAGTTTAAAAGAGTTCAACTCCATTTGTTGAATCCCTGACGCGGCGATGCGATGATGCTGATGCATCACTGCATTTAATGCTTTCCATCTCTCATTAAATGTTTCAAACTTTCTGTAGTGAAGAGAGTGAGATTGAGAGAGATCCACACTTTTCATGGTATGATCCAAACGGTTTCGTTTTTTTGTAAAGATTTTTTGGGTTTTTTGTTATTAGAGTTTGGTATGCGTATATACGAGCCACTTGCATGTTGCAGCAAGAACATGTTTATGGATTCAAATGAATGACTATATATGGTACTAGTTTAAATGTTGAGAACTCCATACGGGTAATAATACACACATATAGATTAAACACTACATAAGGAGTATAGATAAGAACGAACATGTTTATAGATTCAAGTGCTACAACATTTTCATTGTCCAGCAAAACAATTAATGGAAACCAAAATTATAATAAAAAATGAAGGAAACAATATTATTAAGAAACAAAACGAAAAAGTTCCAATTCAAATTAAAAACACACAATTGAGGAAATGCAAAACTCTCAGGCCGAAATAAACAATTAAAGAAATGGAACAGAATCATCTCAACTGAAACAATACAATTAATGAAACAAAAACAATAATAAATCTCAAATGAAACTGAAACATAAATCCTTGAGATCTTGAATGACGTTTAAAGTCTCTAATAAGACCACTTTTTTGTATGGTCTGTTTTTCTGTATTTGTTGTAAACTTCTAAAACTCATGGATAATTCTGCATAGATTACATCGAATAGTTTCAAAAAAACTTACGCGTATATTAAAGACATCACTATGTTGTTAACATGTCTTAAAAATACTATATGTATATGAGTATATCTCACGGTTTAAGAGCTTGAGGTATTGTGTATTTTTTTCTAACTTTTTAGTTTTGTGGATTTTTCATAATTACATAGTACTAAGTTTTTTCATGTCCTATAATGCTCTTGCTCACATCTGAAAATAACAAACTTTCTACCTCTGGATGTAATAGGCGCAATTTGTGTTCTATATTTGTACAAATTGACCATTATGTTCATGAGTCTTTGCTTTCAAAGCTATACTACCATTCCTTGTTTGAGATTGCTTGTGATAAGAAAAGGGAAAGTCACACTGGAATGAAAAAAACGTTATTTTGATTTAACATTGATTTTTATTTTTTATTTCATCAATTTCTTCATTCGCTTATCATATTATAGAACCACTTGCTTTACGTTTCGCTGTAGTTTTATGGACTAGTCTAAAAATACGCAGATCTGTCCAAATTAGGTAAGTTATGTCATTCAAAAATTTATTGAACATGGATGTGTAGAGATAGCTAGATTTATCTTTGGTGAGCTTGCCTCTTCATCTGCTCCGATTTTTGTCTGTTGCATAAAAGGAGCCCTTCCCTACACTTTAAAAAATGAGGAAGATTCAGTCCATCCTGACCGGCCTAAGAAGATAACACATAGCATTCTTTTGGGATGTTGATGACCCATACTTATGAATACTTCGTTCTTCAACAAGTGCTAGGAGGTTTCAAGTCATAGCATCATCCATCGCAGACCCATTTTTCTTTCCATCCTATACATTCATGTTCTCTTCCAACCTATCTTTAAACTTTCTTTTTTTACTTAAATATCGTTTAGTAATCGAAACTTATGTTGCCGATAGTTCATATTATAATGGTAATTCTCTAACATACATTGACCCCGAAAAATGCGAAATCTAACTCTTGCACAAACAATTTATCATTTTAAAATTATAACAATAATATATATCTTTTCAAAATTCCATCTAAATGTATTCATTAAATCGAAATAATCGATTAAACG
Organism: Odontarrhena argentea; assembly: GCA_900406245.1. Lineage (NCBI taxonomy): Eukaryota > Viridiplantae > Streptophyta > Magnoliopsida > Brassicales > Brassicaceae > Odontarrhena > Odontarrhena argentea. Next base: position 23,072 of record OVAF01000079.1, on the reverse strand, counting down.
ATTGCTTCCATTAAAGAAGCCTTATTCAGTTATTTGCTAACAAGCTAAAGCTGTGGTTTTTGTCAAGTCGTTTAAATCAGTGTTGGGCCAAAATGGGCCAACTTAGTGAGCACACTATGAGCGAAATGTAATTAGAACCAATGACCTCCAGTGAAAAAGGCATATTCGGCCCATTACTGACCTACCCACCGGCCGTTTACTTTATCCCACACCTTGATCACAAGGTATCGTCTCCATTTAAGTCTGCTTCTCGTGGGTGGTCCTAACACTTTAAATGGAAAGGCATCAACCCATGATTTCTTCCCAATTATTCAACTTTTCTTTCTCATTTTTGCAAAAACGAATATATTTGGAGTATGAAAGTTTATAAACTTTTGTAGAAACAAAAAAAAAAAAACTTAGACAAATTCACTACGCATTATTTGGTAATATAAACACCTGTTGCCAAATGTCAATAGTCACACAATCATGTATACAACTATATACAGAGCACATAAACAAAGAAAACATCAATTATTACAACAACAGATAAAAGACAAAACACACTCAGAACTTTGATGCCAAGTTTTTCACCTCAAAGAAATTATGTTGTTTGGCTAAGATTTAACCACGTGTCAGATTTTCATTCGTCCTAGATGGATACTCATGGACCCCACATGGATAGACTCAAGGACACGCTCATGTGAAGCCATAGCATCACCAACCACAAAAGAAAGAGAAGTGAAAGAGAAACGTACAGAGAGAGAAGAGAAGAGAAATGGCGTCAAAACTATGCGACTCGTGCAAATCGGCGACAGCTGCTTTATACTGCCGACCAGACGCAGCTTTCTTGTGTCTGAGCTGTGACTCAAAGATCCACGCAGCGAACAAGCTCGCGTCAAGACACGCTCGTGTCTGGATGTGTGAAGTTTGTGAGCAAGCACCAGCTCACGTCACTTGCAAAGCGGACGCAGCTGCTCTTTGCGTCACCTGTGACCGTGACATCCACTCTGCTAACCCTTTAGCTCGCCGTCACGAGCGTGTACCCGTCACGCCTTTCTACGACTCCGTCTCCGGAGGCGGAGGTGGTGGAGGAGGTGACGGCGGTGTTAAACACACCGCCGTTAACTTCCTCGACGACTGTTACTTCTCGGATCTCGGCGGTAACGGAAATCGTGAGGAAGAGGAAGAGGAAGCTGCTTCGTGGCTGCTTCCCAATCCGAAAACTACGGTGATAGCTTCTGCTGCGGAGGCCGTCCCCGGAGATAGCCCGGAGATGAACACGGGTCAACAGTTTTTGTTCTCGGATCCAGATCCGTATCTGGATCTGGATTACGGAACTGTTGATCCGAAGCTTGAGTCGCCGGATCAGAATAGCTCCGGTACCGATGGTGTTGTTCCGGGGGAGAATCGGACGGTTAGGGTTCCGACGGTGAACGAGAATTGCTTCGAGCTGGATTTTACCGGAGGATCTAAAGGTTTCACTTACGGTTACAACTGTATCAGCCATAGCGTAAGCTTCCTTAATCCGATTCGCTTAATTAGGTTTTAATCTCTCTAATTAAAGTGATTAGTTTCCGTTACTTCTGTTAGTGGAACTAAAAAGAACCAATTGTTTATTCAGTTTAGATCAACAGAAAAGTGTAAGATCTTTTGCAGTTACAACTTTTTATGACACTAGAAAATATTAGTTTAATCACAACTGATGATTGCGTGATTTAATTTAGTGTTAGGCAAGTAACATGTGATAGCTAATCTTATTATTAGACAACGTATGATGACCTAACAAGTTTAAGTACTAGGTGTTAACTTTGCATTTGTCACTTTATTTGTAATGGCAAGTCAAAGGATTGTTTCTGATTCAAGAGTTGTTACAGCAGGTATCATCATCATCATTGGAAGTGGGAGTGGTGCCGGATGGTGGCTCTGTTGCGGATGTCTCCTACTCTTACGGTGGAGCTGCAACTAGTGGTACTGATCCGGGAACTCAGCGGGCTGTTCCGCTGACTTCGGCTGAGAGAGAGGCGAGGGTAATGAGGTACAGAGAGAAGAGGAAGAACAGGAAGTTTGAGAAGACGATTAGGTATGCTTCGAGGAAAGCATATGCGGAAATGAGACCCAGGATCAAGGGACGATTTGCGAAACGGACAGATACCGGGGAGAGCAACGATGTGGTGGATCGTAGTGGTATGTTTGGCGGGTTTGGTCTTGTACCGACATTTTAGAGAGCGAGGGGGCATAGACTCTAAATGGGGGTTGTTTGGTGTTGTTTAGTAATAATGTTTTAACGAACGTTTTTCTTAAGTTGTTTGTTTTTGGTTTATGAGTCTTAGTCGTTATTGGGGAGAGAGAGAGAGAGAGGGAGGAGGAGAAGTGAGTTAGGTGGTGTTTATATGTAACTTGTTTGTATATATCATGTGATTTTGGAACATCTTCTGTGTAATGCAATGTTTTATGTTTTCCACTTGATTCAAGTCTATTGTAAGTAGTCTTTCATTATCCAGATACGAAACACCAAATGCAGCATGTAATCTTATCACATAATATCTTATCTTATAAAGGTGTAGAGTACCAGCTCACGCCAAAATAAATGTCACTATTTTATACATTTACAAGTTTAGTTAGTACACATGAAAAATACATTATTGGAGTTGAGACCTTAGAAAGAAAGCAAAGAATACAAACTTACATCAACGACATAGATTTAGTCGAGGCAAAATCTGGGGACACTACTAATGGTTTCAAAGTAAATGACGATGAGACATACATATATCAAAACATCATTCAGTGGGCGTTATAGTTAAAGGGAAGGTTACTTGCCTTGATAGTAGTGGATTCACTATGACCTGTGCTTGGCTTTCGTTTCTTTTCATCTGTTGATCCGCTATGTTCTGAGGAAGCGGCAAGTGTTGCTGCAAGCATTTGCTTCTGATTCACAATGGTACAGTCCAAGTCGTTTTCTACTGTGATCTGCCTGTCATTGGGTACCTTGCTATAGCTCTTGGGTTCTGATGGCATTTGATTCTTTTCGCCGGCTGGGCACTTCTTTTCTGAGGAAAGGCTGCGCGTTGCTGCAATCTTTTGCTTCTGTTTCTCAATGCTACGGTCCAAGTCATCGTTTACTGTGTTCTGCCTTTGATCAGAGACTTTGGCTGAGCTTCTGGGCTCTGAACCTTTGTGACTTGCGATTGGCATTTGATTCTTTTCACCGACTGAACACCTTTGTTCTGAGGAAAGGCTGCTTTCTGCTGCTGTATTTGCAATTGGCTTTTGTGTTGAGCTGATGTGGCTTGAGCTAACTCCTCTGGCTGTGATCAGCTTTTGGTTCAGGTTGTCATTCTCACCATTGCGGTCCAACCCCCTGTGGACTGCTGTGTGGTCTTGATTGGTTTCTTTGGCTGAGGTCTTGGGCTCAGAGACGCTGCAATCTGCTGGCATTTGCTTCTTTTCAACAGCTGAGCGACTCTGTTCTGAAGAAATGCTACTTTCTGCTGCAGAAGTCGCATTTGGCTTTTGGGTTGAGCTGAGGTAGTCTGAGTTGTTACTTCTACCTGCGATCGGCTTTTGGTTCAGGTTGTCTTTCTTAGCGTTCCGGTCCATGTCGCTGTGAACTGCGGTATTGTCTTGCTTGGTTTCTTTGGCTGAGATCTTATGGTCCAAATTATTGTGCACTGTGAACTGCCCTTGACCAGGTTGCTTGGCTGAGCTGCTGCTAACGGAAATTGGCATTTGATTCTTTTCAACGGCTGAACCACTCAGTTCTGAAGAAACACTATGTTCTGCTGGGGTCGACCTGATGTGGCCTGAGTTGTCGCTTCTAGCTGCGATGGGCTTTTGGTTCAGGTTTTCATTCTCAGTGTTGTGGTCCATGTCGCTGTGTACTGATTCATGGTCTTGATTGGTTTCTGTGGCTGCGGTCTTGTGGTCAGCGTCATTTCTGACTGCAGTTGGCCCTTGATTTGGTTCCTTGGATGAGCTGGCATGGGTTGAAGATATGTTATCAGCGGTCTTGCTCTCCAGAAAACGTACAACGACACATGTGATGTTGTCTGCACTTCCTCTTCGTATCGCCTCTCCCACAAGTTTCTTTGAGGATTCCTCTGGATCTTCGACCTCTTTCACCACCGCAACCGCTTCCTACAACACCATTAAAAAATCAATCATTAAGAATAGAATCAAGCTTCCTGTAATCAGTATAATCATCATCATACAAGAACAAGAGCTTATAAACAAACCTCATTGGAGAAAACATCCCATAGTCCATCACTGGCAAGGATCAGAAACTCGAGAGAATCATCAATCTTCTCTTCCTGAAGGTTAAGACATAACCCGTCAACACAAGTAGATGTATGGGGCAGATAGAGTTCTTCATATGCGAGTGAAGATATATATACCTGAATTTCTGGATCAGCAACAACATACTGTTTGAGTAGTCGATCGCCAAATGCACGAGAAACTGCAAGAACTCCTCCAACTCTCCAAGTCCCTAAACAAACCAAGAATTAGGACTATGCACATAGAAAAAGAAATGAAAGCTAGATAGAAATCTATGGTTTCTTGTTACCTGCCCACATCACAAAACCACCAGCATTCTCAATTCGTTCACGCTCATCACTCTGGTCAGGTTTATGATCTCTTGACACAGCAAAGGCTACACAGCACGTGATCATTTTATTCAAAAACATTTAACATAACAACAAGAGCTATTGGACTATCTTCAGAAGATAAAATATGTGCTATATCACACATCTCAATAAAATTTACCATTTCCGCTTCTACATATAACAGCTCTGGAATCTCCAACATTGGCAACAAGTAAACGATCACCAACGAGAATAGCTGTAGACGCAGTCGAACCAGCATCTTTAGTGTCTGACTTGAGAAGTTCAGAGTCCGTATGATTATAGGCATCAGCTGGTAAAGCAAACATATAGGAAATAGATATTAGAGCAGACAAATCAAACAAAAGCCGTCATCAAAAGAAATTTAACACAGGTTCCCAGAAGTTACTTATTGCAGATCTGGTGTCAGAGATAAACTTAGGATGTGTAATCAGATTGCTGAACAGATGACGCTTCACATACTCAGCTGCTTTGGCTCCACCGTGGCCTGCACCAATACAATAAGAATGCTGATCAGGTTCTATTTCCTAAAGGCTAACGTAGAGCTAACTAGCACTAAAACCGATTTGAGGCCAAGATATACCATCAAAGACTCCAAAAAGGCCAACAATTTCTCCATCGATACCGTCAACGGTATCTATCCTGGTCTCAAAGAAGTCTTCCATAGATGACCTTTTGCCAGCAGAACTTGCATATCCATAGCTGAATTTTCCATTCTGGCTGCATTTTAAGTCGTCAGTTAAGCACAGATATCTCATTGTCAGAAGAATAAAAATGCAAATGGAAGCAATTAAACATGTAGCTAAGAACAACAAACAATAATGGAGAGAGTCGTGCATTGCTATTGATTGATTTTGGAAATCAAACAAGCAAGATCAATATTCAAGAAGTAACAAAATCAATTCATTAGAGAGAGAGATGGTTGTTGACCTGAGACCTCCTCCGCTTGCAGGGGCTTCGACAACACGCATCTGATTCGAATACGATTTCACCAGTTCCATATATCCCATTTTTCCAGAAACCTTAAACACTAGTATTCTTCACAAAAAGTAGAAAATCGGTCCAGATGTAATCTCTGAAAATCAAACAAGTTTAGGAACATACAGAGGCTTCGATTCTCTATCTCTCTCTTCGTGGATTATGAAATGAAAACTCAAGGTAAACTGGGGAATAGAAGTGAGGATTGATGGAGAGAAATGAAGAAGATGGCAAAATTCATGGTGGAAGAGAAAATAGCTTAAAGAGTCCAAAAATGGAAACAGAACAAAAAAGCAGCGGTTTGAGGTTTTTCAAAAACAATGGTGTTCAGCGTTTTCCGCCGAGACCTCCCATTTCAATGGTCTTGCTAATAAAAGAAAGTTTAAGGGACTTGCAAGTCAGATAGCCTGGACCAGTGGCAAAGTGACACGTCAATGACAGTCAGTTAAAAGAAAACTAACATAGTCACAGGACCATAAATTACTGATAGATATTATACCGATGTAACAACTTATTTACAATTCTGCTCTGGTCGTTTTATGCATATGAAAATATAAAAATTTGGCTATCTAAAACATGCTCACTAGAAGATTGTAATAGCGAAACACCGTATACTATAACTCTACTGTCTATTGGCTCTTCTTGTAATGGAGCAATTTAGAAAAAAAGATCCAACAAGAGGGAGGCACTTTGTGACCAAAATGTGTAGACAATGCAGAAACAATATCTAAAGCGTAACTATGAACCTCACGCTTCCTTAACATCCGAAGAAGCATTGCTGTCCACATTCCAGGTGCAAGCTTCACCGCCTCACTCAGACACTTGAACCCATTGCTCACTCTTTTCGTCGTCCCTACTTCCTGAAAAAACGATATATATGGCTTTGGAACAGGCTTTAGAAGAAAAAAGGAAGATAAGGTAAAGGTTGTTGATGATTACTGACCCTGAGATTGAAGGTCTGCTTCTTCATCTTGAGATCAAGAACTTGTTCTTCGAGGAAAATATCAGCCACTCTGATTATGTCCTGAAGTAGGAAGACCCGAACTCTCTGCCCTTTCTCTGATAATACGAACAACAGCAGATCCTCTGTGGCAGAAACCACTGAATGCATGTCGAATGATTTCAGCTCCGACGATTTCTTCAGTGTTTTATCTTCGGGAGAATCTCCAGAAGTTGCAGAAGCCTGTTCGGAAATTGCTGCTACCTGAAAGAGAGTTTTAAGCTCATTCTTCAGATTACTCAATTTCCCAATGAGAAAGATTAGATCCAAAAGAGAAGAGTTATATGATGTACCAGGCGTTCAAGCCGATTCCACCTTATTGATCCATCATTACAAATGACAAGCTCCCTCAGTATTTTTCTCATATCTGGACTTGGATCAGCTAATAGCCTCCCGATAACAAATGGATATGCGCTCTCAATCACTTTAAACTCTGGATCAAGAATCTTAGCCGTGCCTTCCAGTGAACCAAGGGATCGTATGACAAGAGCATAATCCGGAGGCAACGAAAAGTTGAACTCGTACATAACATCATACAATTGTTCCATCACTCCCTGTACAGAAAAAAAAAGGTAAGGTTCTCCGTACATGTCGCCAAGATGAGTCTGAGTAATTTCACAATAACGAGACAGGACCAAACAAGAAATTTACTCAACCATGACAAAGTCAGCGGCTGACTGGGGGTGTCTAGCAGTTGGAAATGGTACAGAAATAATCCATGTTCCTATTGTTACTCTTATTAAGTTTTTTCCGCCTTTGTGGCTTTTTAAAAGCATAACGTTGTAAGAAATCATTCAAAATGTGTCTTTTCGGACTCGCAAGTTCAGTTGAAAACATTTCAGCTTCAAAGCAATAACACTAAAAATGTCCCTAAAGTCTTTGCCCCAATAATATCATTATGTATCGGCGAATTTGTCTATAGGGTGGCGTGCAATTTTAATTACAAGATGAAGAAAGGGAATACCTGGAAATCTTGTGAAATTCTGGGAGTAGAACCAAACGAAGAACGCAAGGCATTTGAAACTGCTTGGGTATCAATCCCTTCAGGTAAAAATCCCAAGGAAAGGAAGTCATTTGCCAAACTTAGAGAGTCACGGTTGACAAAATGCACCAGCTGTAATCACAATTGAACAAATCAAAATCTACAAAGTGACGAGAACGCAATTTCAGATAGAAATTTTTTGTTTCACCAACTGCAGCAGAATGACGCTGCATACATTTAATTTCTAAATCAAGAAAAAAGCTAAAAAGACCGCAAGCATAAAAACAAAGAAAGACGAGGATATACTGAAGTGGAGCTTACAATTTGAATAAGTCCTACACGGTAATGACGTGGAATATTCCCCATCATCCCAAAATCGAAATATACAAGACACCCTTCTTTAGTAGCCACAAGATTTCCTGGGTGCGGATCAGCATGAAAGAATCCAACCTCAAGCAGCTGCTTTAACGAACAGGACAAGCCCTGTGAACCAAGCCAATTCAAAATTCTCAGTGGAATAGTTACAGGAACCTATTCTTGCTAAGTCCACCCGTATCTCAGCATCACATATTAATGTGTCACTCTGTGAGGACATTAACCTAGCATATTTTGTATCAGTTACTTTGTTACCTGATCGATCAAGTCCCTTCTATCAAGAGAAGCACTTCTCAGCTTCATATCATTTGTTAATTTTATGCCATCAATCCATTCCATTGTGAGGACTGCCTTGCGTGTATAATTCCAGTATATTTTAGGGACTTTGATGTTCTCTGCTCTATGATTTCTGGACTTATTCCTAGGTCCAGCGTTATCATTAATCTGATCATTCCCTGTCGACGTTAAAAGATATGTTGTATCTAATGGTCGTATTTCGGAATAGAGTGCACAATTTGAAAGTAGAGAACCTACCTGAATCAAAAGAGTATAGAGAAGCAAATCGTTCTGCATTTTTTGCCTCCCGAACGTAATCTATTTCGTCAAACATATGTCTGACCTGTTCAGCCAAAAGAGAGGCATAAACATGTCTGGCACAAAAGTTGCTAGGAATGTCTCAGATAAATGACTCACCATCTCATTAACCGCTACCAAAAGATCCTTACGGGCTTTGGCAAAACGTTTCAGTTGCCCCCCAATCATTTTGAATAAGAGGGCATCGCGTTTTAGCGAGTCTAACATTCCAGGTCTCTGAACCTTAACAGCTACAAATTGTCCCGAATGCAGTTGAGCTGCAATACTTGAAGGGAAAGATTATACATTTAGCTACTAGTAACTCTAACCTGCGATTAGTGACAAGGAGGATGACAGTAGGGACCAAAAGGATCGAAAAAATCTGACTGCAGTTTAAATTGCATCTAACCTTTGTATACCTGGCCCAGAGATGCAGCAGCAACAGGCTTACGACCAATATCTGCAAAAAGTTCTGTCGCTGAAGCCCCCAGTTGATCTTTAATACATCGCATGGCAACATTAGTTGGAAATGGAGGAATTTGATCCTATAGAAGATATGTTATTTAATTATTCCGGCACAGCCATATGGATAATTGGAGAGACAAAGAGATTGTCCACCTGCAATTTTGAAAGCTCCTGACAGTAAATAGAGGGTAATATGTCTGGTCTCGTGCTCAGCGCCTGTCCAAGCTGCAACTCAAATAATGTATAACTTTGTGAGGATTCAACAGAGGAGGAGACTAAAATTTGTATAACTATAGGAGTATTGAAATGAAAGGCTAATAACCAACATGCCTTAATGTAGAAAGGCCCCAAACTGATAAGCGTCTCCCGGAACTGCATACAACATGTGAAATTACTATCAAACCAATTATTGGCCAAGCGACAGATACAATGAGTACTCTTCATTTTATCTTATTAAATAAGTCTCGGCAAACAATGCATCATCATAGCTCGTGAGAATACAGACCTTAACAGCCCGTTTTCTCATATCCTGAACAAAAAGCTGCCAAAAGGCAAGCTTCACCACATGGAACGAAATTATCGCAGCTCTATAAAATGCCGAAAAAGGGCCAAAAAGATACACTGCAGAAAAACTTGTCGAGCTATTTGCTCCAAGAGCCTGTCCAAATTCAGTTTCCAGGGATTCTCTCCGCAACTTTGCATACTCTCCCGTAGGTCTTCCACCATGAACACTGGTGAACTCCGTCGAATACCTGCAAACCCATTCCCCAATAAAACGATAATACCAGTCAAACATCCTAAAAAATCCTTTATATTGGCTGGGTATTCACTATACACTTATTATTCAGCATGATCAAGAACTCACATTCTGTGTTGCAAGCAAAATGGAGAACCCCATGTACTTGTCTGTCTTGAGAGCTCATGACCCTTTCCTCCCGATATGTAGTCCCCAAGCTTGAAGCCAACAGCTTCGTCATCACGTAAAGCTACAACTATAACAACAACCTCATCAACAAAAACCTCACTTGCCAAAACAAAAAAAGAACTCTCAGAAACATCATCATTGAGCCTAATACACGTCTTTTACACACCCCTGAGCTGATCTAACATCACTGAAGCTGAGCTTAGGCAACCAATTACAAAGCAAGAGTAGCCAGCATTACAGAACTAAAACCCGTAGGATTTCCGATTTCGTGCTAATGACAATGATTTTCGCTAGCAATGTCTAGTAAACTAAGTGGATTCATAACCATGGTTACCGAGTCAGAAATTAAACCCAAATATCATCCAATCCCACAGTATCTACCAAATCCCTACGAAATTCTTAACGAAACATCGAAATTTCCATAAATGCACGACCGAAAAGGGAAGCAAAATCGCACCTCTGTGAAGCAGCGAGACACGACGGTGATAACGGAGAGCAACAACGACATTCCTCATCGGCTAAAACCAAGAACACGACGATCTAATCGCATGCGACAATCCCATAGTCCGATTACACCACTCGAAAGCTCTGCGCACAGAAACTGTTCGATAAAATTCGTTAACGAGATCGTCCTTGAAGAAGTAAGTTTTGTTTTTAGTATCTCTCTCTCCACGTAAGTTTTTTTTCGTCACCACGTCTACGACACGTGGCAAAATCCGACGCAGTCGGCTGTTACTGTTTACTTACAGTCGCGGGAGCTTATATGGGCTGAGTCAGGCCTGTTTAGTTTAGCATGTGTAGGCCCATTAAGAATTAACATTGCTCTAGTTCCCAACCAGAGTCGTACAGAAATTTCAAATCGGAGAAGGATAAATCGACGACTCGTTACTCCTGTAGTCATCGTCTCCGTCAGAGAAATTTTCGGTGAAGTTTATAGTGAGATCGAGAGTTTTTGATTCGTTTGCAATGGAGAAGTCTATAGATCTCGTACCGTCTTTTGTTGTTTTTCTCGCTGCTGCTCATGTCATCGCCTTGGTAACTTCACTTTTTTTCTGGTGCTCTCTGTTTCGTTGATTGGATCTAATTCCGATTACGTGATATGCAGGTATACTGGATTTACAGATTGGCCTCTGATCGTCAGCCTCAGAGAGAGAAAGCTCATTGAGGAAACGCCGGGACATTTGATTGGGCTGCGATTCATCGATTGGTGCGTTTTGTTTCCGATCAGAAATTGCGTTTGGCGTTTTCTGAGTGTTGGTTTTTGATGACCTGGTCATTAAGTTATTTGAATTGAGACTATAATTCGTTTACAAAGAGCTTGAAGTTGGTATTAGGTTAGATCATATATGTTGATCACTGTTTTTTCTGCACTTTTGTTTTTGTTACATTTATACTCATTGTTTCATTAGTATGATGATTTGCACTTAGTAGTAGAGCTATAGCAAAAGTTCCAAAAACCAAATTTATCCTATGCTCAAATTCTTGCTAATGAAAAGGATGTGTCTGTTCTTCTTGACCCCATCCATAACTTTCTCAGTTCCCATATTTTTGAAGTGTGTAAGATTAGATTACGCCAACTCATCGCAACAGATACTTCGTAGATTGATTGGTTATCAGTTGATTTTAAAGAGTCGTTTTAGTTTCGATGTGACCCTCTTATCTTGTCTTGTCGATATATGATCACAAACATGTCATCCTCATCACGTAGAAGTGTTTTTTTTCGTAGAGCTTCTTGGCCTATAAGCTTTTGGGGGTCACTTGCTGTCACATTCTGAGAGCAATCCAAAACTTATGGACCTCAAAGAAACTTGTGAAAAGTCTTAAAGGAGAAGCAGTGTGGTAATCTAGCTAAAAGAGTCAGAATTCTAGAGTTAAGAGTCCATAGTCTAATTACACTCTAAATTTAGGGACTTGTTAGTCTTTGATATTATTCAACCCGAAGATCATAAAAGTAAAATTAAGAAATGGTTGTTAATTAATAACTTTGAAATTGAACATAGGATGAATTTTCCAACCAGAAGGACCACCTTGAGAAAGTTTCTATATATGTAGTTTGTGTTTGTTTAAATAACACGACATATTTATCTTTGTCTAATTATTGGGCTTTATTGGGCTTTCCTAGCCCATCCAAACTCCCCATTAGTATGATATTGTCCGCTTTGGGCTAAATCACCAAGCCCTCACGGTTTTCCTCATTGGGCTCCTTCCCAAAAGGCCTCCACACCGAACCATTAGCTCTGATACCATTTATTGGGCTTTATTGGGCTTTCCTAGCCCATCCAAACTCCCCATTAGTATGATATTGTCCGCTTTGGGCTAAATCACCAAGCCCTCACGGTTTTCCTCATTGGGCTCCTTCCCAAAAGGCCTCCACACCGAACCATTAGCTCTGATACCATTTATTGGGCTTTATTGGGCTTTCCTAGCCCATCCAAACTCCCCATTAGTATGATATTGTCCGCTTTGGGCTAAATCACCAAGCCCTCACGGTTTTCCTCATTGGGCTCCTTCCCAAAAGGCCTCATACTAATGGGAGTTTCCTTTGGCTTATATATTGAACACTCCTTGTCCAAACTTCCGATGTGGGACTTTGGATTGATACATTCCAACACTAATGCTTACACGAAGTATGTTTCAGATTGGATAGGATACACATTAACTCCAACTTACTCAATGCCAACTGCATACTCTACGAGTCTACGACTATCATTTCCGTAAACTGTAAATGACAACTCAATGCGTTTTGACTTTTTCATGACAAACGGTGCAAGTAGTTGCTGTAACATTAAGAGGACTAAAAAATTTGGTGAACTGCAAGTAGTTGTACATTCATAGGAATTAAATCTGGTGTAACTAAATTAAGCATTACAACTTTGGATCCAAAAGTGTTAAAAATCAATTCAACTTATTCCTTTACTCATTACCTAATTTCATGAAAAAAATGTCCTCTACTATCTAGCAGAAGAAATGGATGAGTGAACCTTGTTTTCTCTTTATTTCACCTAAATATGTTTTTTTCTGGTATTCATTTAATTCAATTTATTTGTGGCTACCATGTGAACCATCAATGTATTTTGTTGGCTATCGTGGTGGACAGAATGCGGATCAAGCGGTAGAAAAGACAGATAACGTCGAATTAAATAGAATGCACCTCCCTAACTGTAATGGATCCAACTAATAAGCCAACCTTAATGCTTTCCTTATCAAAACCCCATCACACGGTAGAACAAAGGAATCACACATCATGAACCAAGACAACAAGTCCAAAACCCCGTCACAAGATACAACAAAGGAATCAAACATCATGAAACAAGCCAACAAGTCTGAAACCAGACCAGTCTCCACGGTACCCGAATGGATAACCGAAACAATCAACGGTGGATCGTCCCCCGTCGTTGATCTCAACACCGGAAGCAACGGCTGGGGGTCACCTCCAGGTGATCTATTCTTAGTCCGTTCCATTAAATACTTCGCCAACAAAGAGAAATGTCCCGGCGGAGACTACCTCCTGTCTCCGGCGGGGGTTGACTGGCTCAAATCCACTACAAAACTCGACCACATCCTCGCTCGTCCCGACAACCGTGTCTCTCACGCTCTCAGAAAAGCTCAGTCTCAAGGCAAGTCCTTGAACAGCTTCATCTTCGCCCTGAATTTCCAAATCCCTTGGAAAGATCAATACAGTTTAGTGTACTACTTCGCAACCGAAGAACCGATCCCTTCGGATTCATTGCTCTACAAGTTCATAAACGGAGACGACAAGTTTCGAAACCAGAGGTTCAAATTGATAAGCCAAGTTGTGAAAGGTCCAAGAATAGTTAAAGCAGCTGCGGGGAGCTTGGGTGCGTTTGTTATAAGTAAGAGTGTCACGTGTAGTTATCATAAAGGGAGTAATTACTTTGAAGTCGATGTTGATTTACGGAGCTCCAAGATTATGACTGCCCTTTTGAGGGTTATGTTTGGTTACGTTACGCATTTGGCGGTAGATGTTGCTATCGTCGTTGAGGCACAAACAGAAGATGAGTTGCCTGAGAGAGTGATTGGTGCTGTTAGGATGTGTGGTATGGAGTTATCTTCGGCGTTTGTGGTCGATGATGACAAAGAGAAGAAGACTATGCGACCGAGCAGAATGATGGGTTCGGCAAAACCAAACCAAGACGAGGACAAGGTAAAAGTTTGAACGTAGGCCAGGTTAAAGTTTACTAAACCCTCTCAATCTTGATCAGTCTTAACAAAAGTGTTAAGGTTGAAGTCTCGGTAAGGTTCTTTTTTCTGTTTTCGGTAGTTCGTTATGTCTTCTCATAACTTTTTAAATTTATGTTTTACATCATAAACAAATTTTCTCGTTGTATTACAAGACGTAGTTTTTAATTCTGAAATATTCACCAAATGAAATGGGATTTGCTGAATTTTGATTTAATAATCGAAATTAGCATTTATAAATCAGATTTGCAAGGACCCGAATCAACTATAGTTAACAACAGGGTACAAGGTTCAAAATCAAATCTTAACTTTGATATTTTGTTACTTTTTTTTTTCTTCTACTTTATTACATGAGTTAGATTTACCTACGTTCAAAAAATTCTGTTGATGATGGATGTGTTCTAAAACCAAACTAATTATTCTTCTAAGGAAATATGTCGCATTTCTGCTTCATACAACTCACAACTCACAAGTACTTGTTAGGTTAGGTATATACTTTAATCGTTGAGATAATCTTCTTAAACAAAAAAACCCAAGATCCTGTCACATAAGAAATATATGTCCATCACCATCAGTACCATAAAGAAAGGAACATACATATGTAATTATTAAAAAACCACAGAAATAGAAGAGAGATGACGCACAAACGATAGATCGACAACTCAAGAGGAAAAGAAACGTAACATTAATGAAGTTTCCATTTTCCGATAGTGACCGTATCCTAGAGGCTCAAAGTATATTGATTCTTATTTGTTGTGATAGTATCTATTTAAATACGGAAAACAAAAAATCGTTAACTAGCTATATCTTTTCATAATACTTAAGTTAATCAATTACCTTTTTATTTCTCAAACAATATCGTAGATGGTACTTGATAAAATCAAACCTCAGTAGTTCACTTGATTTGGCGACATGGGAAAGATCCAATTTCTGCAGCAACTTTAATCTCTACTATTAGCATCATAGTGAGAGACGGTATAAATTCTTGGACTATTTACAATGGATGTGTATTATGTGTTGTAAAAACAGTACAACAGTTAAATGTTGAAAAGTGATAGTGCAGGGACTACGAACCATCACGTCAACTTCTGTTCGTTACTGTTTTTTTTCTTATATTTATTTTTTCCTTCTATTTATTTGAAGTTAAATATTTTATACAAATTTATTTTTGAAAAAAATAAAACTTATACTAATTTTTTATATTTTATAAATAGAAATTTGTTTCATTTAATTTAAAAACATATTTTTTTTTTTAGGGTGTTGTATTTTATTAAACAAAATTATTGTAGTAGATAAATGTTGAATGAATGTTGAATTATGATGGAGGAAAGAGAAGTTAATGTTACAAAAAAAAAAAAAAATAGAGTGTTGAATCTCAGAACCATTGTAAAGCAACGTAATGTTGGTAAATTTGGTTTAATCTTAATTATAAATATGAAGGGATTGATGTACATGTTCTTAGTGAAACCCCTTGGTCTTACCAGAGGCTGCTTCATTTTTAAAAGGCCAACGCTAATTTTCAATAGCTATCACTCCATGATTTAACCAAAAGCAAAACAGAGAGAAACTTACCGAAAATAGAAATAACTTAAACATTGACTTCAATCAATAGATTATAGTATCTCATTTTATCGAAATCAATGAAATTAACTTTTCTGACAAATCAAGATCCAGATCGAGATCAGCATGGATTCTTGTCCTCGTCCTGATTCAGTTTCACCGAACCCATTAATCTCCCCTGTTCCAAACTCTTCTCCGAATTCTCAACCACAAACGCCGAAGACAACTCCATCTGACAAATTCGAACAGCTCCGATCAATCTCTCAGGCAACTCATCCTCCTCTTGTGCCTCAACCAACAAACCAACATCCATAGCAAATCTCGTAACATACCCCAACGCAAGCCTCAAAGCCGCCTTGATTATAGCTGAACTACTTATGTCGACATCAATCTCAAAGTAGTTAGAACCTTTATAGTAACTACAAGACACTGCTTTACTTAGAAGAATCGCGTCGTAGTTCCTAGCAACGGCTTTAATTATCCCAGGACCTCTCTCGACTCGAGTCATTAACTTGAGTCTTTGGTTCCGGAAAGAATCGTCTCCGGTTATGAACCGGTCGAGAAGTGAACCGGGTGGGATCGGTTGTTCTGTTGCAAAGTATTGTACCAAACTGTATAGTTGTTTACCTGGTAGCTGAAAGTTGATGGCAAATATGAAGGAGTTTAAGGATTCACCACGAGACTGGGCTTTTTTGAGAGCGTGAGTTATGCGATTGTCCGGACGAGAGAGGACGTGTTCGAGTTTTGTGGTGGACTTGAGCCAGTCAACGCCGACGGGAAGGAGGAGATAGTCTCCGCCCGGAGATTTTTTTTTGGTGGTGAAGTAGTCAATGGAGCGGAGAGAGAAGACGTTGGCTGGAGGAGTAGCCCAGCCGTTGGTTCCGGTTTGGGGATCGACGTAGCTGAATGATCCACCGTTGATTGTTTCGGTTATCCATTCCGGTACAATAGAGATTGATCCGGTATGGTTCATCACGTATTTTCTTTATTTGCTCTGGTTGGCTACGTCGTGTGGTGGGTTCTCTATAAAAGGAACATGATAATGACTCAAAATAGTATTATAATTGCCTTTGAATATTAAATGACATTATGGGAGTACATGATATATGTTTTCAATGTGTTTTACATTTGTAAATGGATCTCATTGTTGATTACTTTAAGAAAATAAAGATTAATTTATAGGTTGACGATCTCATTGGCCAAAAAACGCGAAGAATTAAAGAGACGAAATTTCGTTTCGTTTGATAAGATTATAAAAGATCATAAAAGATGTTTAGTGACATCATGCCATTTCAGAACAAGCATCGCGCCGTTCCATTTGAGAATAAACAACTACATGTTGTTCATCAGCCAACGAAACGAATATATTCCAATAGAAAATGGCAAATAATTTGTCTGTCTAAAACATCGTGCCGTTCAAGTGGCTCCCGACTGCTAATCGCGTGCAGGTAAAGGCACTTGAGAGTGCGAGAGAAACCCATTGAAGAGGAGAGATTCAAACGCACGACTCAAGAAACCTTTTAATTTCGTTAAAACATTATGTGAGAAAAAACAATTTTATGATCATCAAATCTCTCAGACATGGCTATGGAATAAACATAGGTCTCCCGTACATTAAACTCAAACTATAGTCTAAAACTCTTCAATGGTTCTTGGACCAACATGTAAGTATATCTTTTTGTTAACTAGCATATAGAATTTAATTTCTGTTTTTCCATATAGTCCACAAAAGGCAAGATATGACACATCGATCCGTACGGAATTATGGTCCATGATAATCATCTTTGGAGAAATAGAGCGGGATATACAAGCCTAGGTTCTCCACACAGGATACTTGGCACCAAATTAGAGGACATTATCCTCACTTGTCTTGGGTCAAAGGTACTTGGTTCAAACATGCCACCCCAAAATTTGCTTTTGTAACTTGGGTGGCAATGAGAAATCGATTGGCAACAGGAGATAGAATGAGTAAATGGAATAGGGGCATTGATCCATCATGTATACTTTGTGGTAATGCTGAGGAAACAAGAAGTCATCTCTTCTTTGACTGTGGTTATTCCAGTAGGTGTGGAGGTGTCTGGTTGAAGGGTTATTGGATGCAGAATACACAACTGAATGGACACAAATCATCCAACGAATCTCAGGGCATTGGAAGGATCATATCACAACCTCCCTGGTTAGGTACGTCTTTCAAATCACAATTCATCAAGTGTGGCGTGAAAGGAACCGTCGTAAACATGGAGAGTCCCCTATATCTATTTTCCAATTGGTAGTCATTATAGATCTCTTAGTGAGATGTTGGATAAGATCTGTGAGGAAGAAGGATGAGAAAATGGAGGGAGCTTTGGTGCATTGGTTTTCTGCGAGAAGATATATGACTTAAATTTTGGTTTGTGTGTATAGTTAAATCAGAGGTGTATATAGTTAGGCCTATAGGCTTCCAGTTTTGATCTTTGTAATCCTTGCTATTTTTTGAATAAAATNTTAAAAAAATTTTAAAAAAAAAAAAAAAAAAAAAGTATATTCACTTCAATGGACAATGTGAAAGCAGTATAGAGTAAGCAGAATCAGAGCCAGAGATAGAATTTGTTGAGCAACGACTTGACAATCCAAAAACACATAAATGATAAACTCCTCATTAGTTTGACATAATTTACTTTAGAGGATCAACAGCCATAAGCCTCTCTTGAATTTAAGCAAGTTGACACATCAAGGACTCCGTACAAGGCTTTCCATAGAAACATTTTCTCACATTTGACTGTTTTGTACTTTCCAAATACGACTATAAAAATTCTTTTGAACGTGTTCCAAATCACTCCTGATAACTAGTATCTACCTTTTTCTTTTCTTGCATAACTAGTAACTACGAGGTTAAACGGTTGATTCTAGCTGACACCTCTTGGTAAGCATCCACAATCCATGATTCTAAGATATTTTATGAAAAGACCACGTTTTTATTTTGGGTGGTTGGCAATTTAAAACACAAAGTGGTCGCCAACTTGGATCACATTTACTCTGTGAATAGTGACACGATGGGGCTCAATCGGTTAAATGCCAACTTTTTCATTTGGTCACAAGATAAATGCCTATCGAACAAAGGTGCATCTTCCCTTATTTGAATTGATCCAATACGCCAATTTTAATACTTCTTCTATCAAACCAGAGCCTAGAGAGGAACATAACAAAATCACACGCCATGACTCAAACCAAAAACTCCAAACCAGCACCGGAATGGATAACCGAAACAATCAATGGTGGATCATTCCGCTATGTCGATCTCAATACCGGAGTCAACGGCTGGGCCACTCCTCCAGGAGAAGTCTTTACTCTCCGTTCCTCTGATTATTTCACCACCAAACGAAAATCTCCCGGCGGTGACTACCTCCTCTCTCCAGCCGGCTTTGACTGGCTCAAGTCTAGTACAAAACTCGAACACGTCATGTCCCGCCCTGACAACCGCATAGCTCACGCTCTTAAAAAAGCGCAGTCTCGTGGTGAATCACTAAACAGTTTCATCTTTGCAGTGAACTTCCAGGTTCCAAGCACAGAACCTTACAGCTTGGTACATTACTTCGCGACAGAAGAACCAGTTCCCTCTGAGTCATTGCTCTACAAATTTATAAACGGAGACGACTCGTATCGAAACCAGAGGTTTAAATGTGTGAGCCAAGTCGTGAAAGGTCCACGGGTGGTTAAAGTAGCGGCGGGGATCTACGGTGCTTTCCTTTTAAGTAAAGCTGTGTCGTGTAAATACTATAGAGGGAGTAATTACTTTGAGATCGATGTTGACATAAGCAGCTCCAAGATTATAACGGCGCTTTTGAAGTTTATGTTAGGCTACATTGCGAGTTTGGTGGTCGATGTTGGTCTCGTTGTGGAGGCCCAAACGGAAAATGAGTTGCCCGAGAGATTGATCGGAGCTACTAGGATGTGTCATTTGAAATTGTCGTCCGCATTCGTGGTTGTCGACAGGGAAAAGCCTCCACGAATGATGGGTTCGGCATAAGCCAGGTGATCATATATATATATGTTTACCCAAACTATCTCGTCTCCTACTATATTATTTGGATCCATTTTTTATCTATTTGCCAACTTGCTTGTAGTACTCTAAAACAAATACGATGCTTCAAAACTGTATGTGATAGCTCAAGTAAAAGAGATTTTCACTTTCTTCCGGAAGACATCTTCTTGTTATTATAAGAAATAATAAAAGACCTTTGAGTTTGCTTAACACGAGAACAAATTTCACAATTTTTTCTACCTAAATTCTCACAACTATTATTAGAAATTTACTTAAACCAAGAAGTTTGTCAATAACGCATAAAGAAGCATGTTCAAATGAGGATGTTGTAAATCCAAGTCATGATCATGAACACTCTCTAAATAAAATTGGCATGGTCTCTTACTCTTTTTATAAATGGTCCACAAAAGCCGAGAAATGACACATCTTATTCCTGTTGATACATAAAGAAATATTGTCCACGAGGTCCAATCTGTAACGCATATTCTCTTCAATGTACAACATGTGAAACCAGCAGAGGGAAGCGAAATCGAAGCTTACATCATTTTTTTAAGGGTAAATTGGCAAACTAGCACCCTCTCTCCTCTAAATTAGTTATCTAGCATGTGTATTTGGTCAATTAGGAAACTAGCAATAGTCAATCCTTTTTTATCCATGAAGTTTCCAAAATACCCCTACTTTTGTGTCAGAAATGGACAACCAATATAAAAAAAAAAAAAATTGTCAGATTTTTTTGTTCACACTAGAACCACATGTTTTTGTCTGTTTACTGCATCTGTTTTCGTCGAATAGATGATTATCAAATAGATGACTATTTCTGTTTTTTTTTTTCTCACTTGATCTACATGTATTTGTCTATTTATTACATATGTTTCTATAAAAATAGATGACTATCAAGTAGATGATTATCTATATATGTAGTAAAAATCAACAACATAATCATGTTATCAATTATGTTATTAATTCGTACTACGTACTTATATAGATAGTCATCTATAGTCTATCTATTTTGGTAAAAACAAACGTAGGAAACAAAAAAAAAACATGTAGTTCAAGTGGAGAACAAATAAATGACTAAAAAACATAAATAGTCATCTATTAAATTATCATCTATTTGATGGAAATTATCTATATATGTAGTAAAAATCAATAACTTAATCATGTTATCAATTATGTTACTATATTATTAATAGTTATCTATTTCATAGTCGGTCTATTTTGATAGAAACAGATGTAGGATATAGACAAAAACATGTAGTTCAAGTTGAAAAAAAAAAGTAGAGATAGTCATCTATTTGACAGTTGACTATTTGGTGAAAACAGATGCTGGAAACAGACAAAAATATGTGGTCTCAATAAAATAAAATAAAATCTGAAAATAAAATAAAATCTGACACAAAAGTATTTTTCAAAAAAGTAAATAGCTATTGTAAGAAATAAGTGATGGTCAAAACAAACATTTACTCTAGCTTCAATAATATAATAATTTGTTACTTTCTTAATTTTGGTGGCAAAATGGGCTAATTTTGCCAATTACTCTTTTTTTTAATAATGGAGGTTCTAGGTACCCGTACATCTCCGTCTTCTACTCTCGAGTGTTACTCGAACCAACGATCTCTAAATTTTATCGAAGATATTACATCACTTGAGTTAATGCCTCTTCATTAGTATCCACAATCCATGTTTCTAAGATATTTTAAGAAAAAAACAACGTTTTATATTGGGTTGGTTGACTTGTGGTTCACAAAAGAAAAAACAAAATGGTCGTCCTCATTGTGGCGGAGCCAGGAATTAAACGTAGGTGGGTCAGTTGAGTAAATTTGAGAAAATCAAATGACTAAAAGTGTTAAAATGGGAACTCAAACTCTGGTGAGGGTGGTCAATCCACTGTACTGTAACTATTTGAGCTACTGAATTATTTTGGATTCAATATACAATAATTTTGTTTTAATATTTTGTGGTGGTCAGGTGACCACCCACTCACATGTGTGGCTCCGCCAACGTGCAACATATAAGCTTAAATGGTAGTGACACATAAATAGCACTTTTATTTTGTCACAATATAAACATGCTAATTAAGGTTTCTTCCCTTTATTTTAATTGATCCAACAGGCCAATTTTAATATATCTTCTATCAAACCAATAAAGAGTCTAGAGGGGAGCATAACGAATCACACGCCATGCCACAAACCAGACCAGTCTCGGCCGTACCAGAATGGATAACCGAAACAATCAACGGTGGATCATTCCGCTACATCGATCTCCAAACCGGAACCAATGGCTGGGGAACTCCTCCATGTAACCTCTTCTCAGTCCGTTCCACTGACTACTTCACCAACAAACAGAAATCTCCGAGTGGAGACTACCTCCTCTCTCCCGCCGGAGTCGACTGGCTCAAATCAACTACAAAACTCGACAACATCCTCTCTCGTCCCGACAACCGTGTCGCTCACGCACTTAAAAAAGCTCAGTCTCGTGGTGAATCTCTAAACAGCTTCATCTTTGCGGTGAACATACAGATACCATGGAAAGAACCGTACAGCTTTGTACACTACTACGCTACAGAACAACCAATCCCCTCTGATTCTCTCCTCTACCGTTTCATAAACGGAGACGACAAGTTTCGAAATCAAAGACTCAAATGCGTGAGCCAAGTCATGAAAGGTCCAAGGATAGTTAAAGCAGCTGCTGGGAGCTACGGGGCTTTCCTTTTGAGTAAGGCTGTGTCGTGCAAATACTATAGAGGGTCTAATTACTTTGAGATCGATGTCGATGTAAGTAGCTCCATGATCTTGACCGCTGTAGTGAGGCTTTTCTTAAGGTATCTCACGAGAGTCTCGGTCGCTGTTGGTTTTGTTGTGGAGGCACAAGAGGAGGATGAGTTGCCGGAGAGATTGATCGGAGCTGTTGGGATTTGTCAGATGGAGTTATCATCGGCTTTTGTGGTTGAGGATACGGAGAAGACCCCGAGAGGACTGATGGGTTTGGCGACCGACGATAACAAGGCTTGATATTGAACGTGGACCAAGTGATCTATGTTTNATTTTTTTTTTTTTTTTTTTTTTTTTTTTTTGAAAAATTAAAGGGTTCTGGGCAAAGCTAGTACACGTCATCGGACAAAAACATGTTATATGGTCACTCGTCGAAGCTAGTACATCACTCTATAGGTTTTGTCTAATATCTTTAGGAGTTGAACTATTGACTATTGGTCTTATGTTTTTTGGATTATTTTCTTACCTATTTGCACTCTTGCTTGTAACTTCACAATTTTCTATGTGATATGAAGTAAAGCTGTATGTGATAAAATCAAAACTTTCATTCTTTCTAGCTAGCAAAATAATGGGTGTGATTGGTAACCCAAACGAACCTCGTTTGGAAACGAACTTCGTTTG
>OVAF01000078.1:0-77601 GCA_900406245.1 Odontarrhena argentea | reverse complement strand
GAATTGGTCAGGAGAGATACAAAGTTATTGTAGTCTTGTAACTCTGATTAAACAGATATATTGGATTGTTTAAGAGATTCCTAATAAAGTTTTGTTTTGGTTATTCTCTTCTAAGTGATTTGTTCGATCTCTGTACTTTCAGTATGGAACTCAAAAATTGGTTATTAGTTCATCAAACGTCCATGCTAATTTAAATATCTCAAAGGATGCAATATTTATGACCTAATAAAAAATATTACTATATTCGGTGATTCACATAGTTATTTCTTTTTCTGTATTGAGGACCGACACTGTCGATTTATGTGCGTTTTTTGGAGACAACGAGGAAACAGTGACTTTTTGGTTGGGTCAAAGGGAAGCAAATCCATCTTGTGTTGAAAAAAATAAAAATTCATTTGTTAATTTTGGCGAAGGTCCCCAATGGAATATCTAGGATTCTAGGTCGAAATCACAGCTATTTTATTCATATGTAGGGGCGTTAATTTGAAATGATTTAAAAATGTCCACACCATTTCTAACCGTATCTTGGTAAATAAAACTGTCTGATATGAGCCAAAAATTTAATTTGCTTTGTAGAGATTCCTGTGGAATTTTTTTTACATATTATTTTTTCACAAGTTCGTATCTTGCTTGGAACTAATATGACGATAAATTTGTTTGTAACAGTAGCTATACATATTTGGATAGTAAAAATTATAGTGATACAAATCCATCAAGAGTTTCTTTTGTTTGTCGGCCAAATCCATCAAGACTTTAATTAATGATATCACAATACATAACTTTTGTCATGAGATTTTTGGTTTTTATTAAGTATTTGATATACCCGGCGCGCAAATCCTTGACTTATGCATGTAAAAAATCTAATTTCAAAAATCTTGATGTTCATATCTACTTTCACAGACTTTATATCATCCATATTCCATATATATACGTGGCATGCATGAAATGATGCCATAGTTTTATGAAATGGTCGGAAGTCGGAACACACAATAATATATCATACGTACTGTATATGCATCTCGATATATATATGTGCAATTACTAGTAATTAGTCGATATAAATTAGTAAACCTTTTTGTTTGAACTTCCTAGGATTTTGTAGGTCCGAATATTAGCCAACCCTACGTAGCTCGTTCACATTCGGGTCAAATCCTAATGTAATACAATATTTAACCGACCATATTTCACATCAACTATCAATTATGTATATCTAATCCGACAATTACGAAAAGAAAAATATCTGGTCAGGTCCGACATTACTTGATCACCCACTTGACTGCAAACGTATCGATGTCCGTAAGATTTATTGACTAACCGATAGATGTATACACATATGTCTACGAACAAAATAAACTGAAAACAAAAAAATATATATATTTTTAAAGAAATGGAAATGAAATTAAGTAGTTGGCATAGCCTTAGTCGTATTAAGATAGGTGGCAATAGTACCACTTCACGTAAAAATTAAAATGAACTAATTGCGTTAACAAAACCATAATTTCCATTGTATTCCACTAAATAAAATGGGAAAACACAGTTTGACCGTTATTTAATGGTTTATTTCACATTCCGAAAAGCAAACGATGGCTGAAAAGTGAATGTAATCTTTATAGAATATTGCATCAAATTCATCTACCTTGTTTTTGTTTACAACGCGGCATACAAAATGCATAATTTGTTTTGTAGAGCCGTCATTTATATGGAGAACCTCCTTTAATTCTTGATTCTGTTACAGCTTATATGTTTTCACTTTCAAATTTCACCTTATGATATATATTTTTTTAAAGTATATAATTTAGAAAATAGAAATATGTTCCTTAGATAATATGTGATTAGCTTCATATCAAACGAGATTTTAACTAGAAAGCATATTGCTTGCCTTTCGGCTCCTATCAGATTAAGAGAATTCGCTTATATAAACAATATGTCCCGGTTCAGACATCAAATTTCAACGCATTGATCTGTTTTTTAATTTGTGGTTGTTATGAAAAAGATAATGATTGATTAGCCTAGAAAATTAACAAAAAACCAATGATGTTGTTAGATTTTGACTGTTTTTTTAAATTATTAATTGCAGGTCCTTCACCAATTTTTATGAAAGGCATAATTTCTAACCAAAGCTTTTATAAACCATGCAAAATAAAAATGAAAGGTAAACTCATCCAATGGATAATATATAAGAGAAAAAAAAAAAAAAACGGTGCAAGTCTAAAAGTGTTTTAAACCGTGGTCAAAGGACTCAAAAGTGTTTCTGAGTGTAGTTAACAATATATAACTTATTAAACCACCCTACCCTAGTTAAATTCTTCCACTATATAAGAAACGTTCACACTACCATTATCATCATCATCAAACAGTTTGATCGTCTCTTTGGTTCACTAGCTAAAAAAACCCTAATATCTTCTTCAAGAAAAATGGCTATTGATACTTTGCTTTCCTTTGTCTCTCGAACTGAGTCTTCTCCATTTCTGAGTCTTGAGCTTTGTCTCAGCTTATTGGTCTTCATTTCCCTTTTTGTTTTCTGGTTGACTCCAGGTGGCTTTGCTTGGGCACTCTACAAAGCTCGTTTCCATACCCGATCCGAATCCAAGACCCGGCCTGCTATTCCCGGCCCGTCTGGTCTGCCCATCATTGGCCTCCTCTTGGCCTTTGTCAACAACGCCTTGACTCATAGAATTCTCGCCAATATTGCTAACTCTTGCAAAGCAAAAGCTCTCATGGCGTTCTCTGTTGGAACAACCCGGTTTGTGATCAGTAGCGAACCGGAAACTGCCAAGGAGCTCTTAAACAGCTCTGCTTTTGCGGACAGGCCCGTGAAAGAGTCGGCTTATGAGCTGCTCTTTCATAGAGCCATGGGGTTTGCTCCTTTTGGTGATTACTGGAGAGAGCTCAGGAGAATCTCTTCTACTCATCTCTTTAGCCCTAAGAGGATCGCCGGTTTTGGTGAATCCCGCCAAAAGATCGGGCAAAACATGGTTGGAGATATCAAGAAAGCAATGGAGAGTTGTGGAGAGGTGCAGATCAAAAGAATCTTGCATTTCGGATCACTCAACAACGTGATGTGTAGCGTCTTCGGCAATACCTACGACTTCAATGATGGTAGTACAAAAGAGAGCAATGAGTTGGAGCATTTGGTGTCGGAAGGCTATGAGCTTCTAGGAATCTTCAACTGGAGTGATCATATCCCAGGAATGAGATGGTTAGATTTACAAGGCGTGAGGAGAAGATGCCGTAGCTTAATCTGTAAGGTGAATGTGTTCGTTGGAAAGATAATCAACGACCATAAATTAAAGAGGCCTCTCCAAGAAAATCAAGAACAGGAGAGCACTAATATTGATGACTTTGTTGACGTCTTACTTGGTATGCAAGGCAACAACAAACTTTCTAACTCCGATATGATCGCTGTCCTTTGGGTAAGTACGAATGTACGAGTATATATGTGAGTTTGTTGATTAACATAATCTAACATTGGTTCTTGGGTATAGGAAATGATTTTTAGGGGAACAGACACAGTGGCGATTCTATTGGAATGGATTCTTGCTAGGATGGTTCTTCACCCTGACATTCAAGCCAAGGCGCAGGCCGAGATCGATGCTATCGTGGGTGAATCGGGACGTCAAGTCTCAGATTCAGACCTCACCAAGCTTCCATATATTCGAGCAATCGTCAAGGAAACCCTAAGGATGCATCCACCTGGTCCTCTCCTCTCCTGGGCTCGTCTCTCCATTCACGACACTCACATTGGGACACACTTTATCCCGGCTGGAACCACTGCAATGGTCAACATGTGGGCTATAACCCACGATGAAAAGGTCTGGCCGAAAGCTCATGAATATAATCCGGAGAGGTTTCTTGGTGCGCAAGAAAGTGATAATTTCCCTATCATGGGATCTGATCTGAGGCTTGCTCCATTCGGCGCTGGACGTAGGGTCTGTCCGGGTAAGTCTATGGGTCTAGCCACCGTAGAGCTATGGCTAGCTCAGTTGCTAAGAAGCTTCAAGTGGGTCCCTTGTGGTGAAGTGGATTTGAGCGAGACTTTGAAGCTTTCTTTGGAAATGAAGAATCCTCTTGTCTGCAAGGCAACCCCTAGGGTTTAATTGAGGTTTTGCTTGCTATCGAATAATGCTGGTTTTTATTTAATTTCCCGTGAGATCTGATTTCAACTCTTTTTATTTTATCAGCACATCTAAGTAACATGTCTTTAAAAAAAAAACTGAAAATTGTATTGGATTATATAATATAAAATCCACTTACTAAAGTTTCAAATCTAAATTAACTTAATTTCTCTTGTTCTCTATGGTTATAATAGTCGATAGATTAAGTATAGGGATATGATGTTTCGTAATTTATACACTAGTAAAAAAAGTTTAGTAATTTTGAAATCAATATGCAAAAAAGTGGAACTAGAGCTTCAGCTAGCGTATAAAAATATATTGAATCTGGTCGATTAAAAAAAAGAGTGTAAAATCCTCTTTTCCTCTCTTAAGTAGTTCACAAACTGTACAAGTAAATTGATTTTATCTTATTTTGGGTTGGTTGATTATTTACTTATTTACTGTTAAAGTAGTTTCAGGTTCAGAATGAAAAAACATGTATCTTAAGACTGCGGAGAGTATATATCTTAATTTCTTTTGGTTGAAGAAAAAAATTGAAATGATGAGAGCTTGCAGGAGTAACTGTGCTTAGTCATATGTTGCATCTTGGTATCCTTTTCGGAGAAGCTATATGAACATTAATTTAGCTTTGCTGAGATTAAACTGAATCATTTTCATCATATAGAACATATAACTAAAAATTTATATAAGTTTTTTTTTTATCCATTAAACTGCAATTTTGGTAACCTTAAGTGGAATTCGATGTATGGGTTTTACAATTTATAGTTAGACTTCTTATTTGTTATAACTACTGACATTTTTTTATACTTTTTTCAGTTTAAGTATATGTCCCAATTGCTATTGTTTTTTCTTGTCATTCCTCGTGGTATGAGTTGTTGGAAATGATGTTCTTGAAACAAGATTGAAGAAGTGAAAAATGAATGTTTATGTTGTCATTTATTCTCAAAATTTACTCAGCTTTACTCATTACGATATATTTTTTTGTTTCAAATTAAATGTTGTTCTAGAGTTTTTTTTTATATACATTTAATAAAACATGTAAGATTTGGTTATTGAGTCAGTCAGTTGTGGCCCAACCAATATTAATGTGTGGTTGACAAAAAAAAAAAAAAATGAATACTTTAAACGATAAAAATTAACTGAATTAATAGTATTGAAAACCGTTTAGTTGTTTTGAAAAAATTTCTAATCACAAATATGGAATGATAGGAATATGGGCCTTAATGGGCCAGATGCATAGCCAGCCTAAACATATAAAAATGAGTTGTATAATTAAAGAAAACAAATAAGTGTAAAAGAGTTGGAAGTTGCATAGAAAATTCAGCGGCGGTCTAGAGATCACTTGGAACCAACCAAAGGCTCTACCTACAAACTTCCATTTCTAAAACGTGATTTTCTTAGTACCAACACCAACCACTTTTTCTCTCCTCAAACAATTTTTTTTTTTCCTCTGTATACAATTTTCCCTATTATTAAACGCAATCTCTTTAACATTTTCTCATATCATAAGCTTAATATAGAAATTGGATAAAACCAAAATCCAATTTTATCAACGCAAAACGAATTTACTCGAGCCAAAAATTGGTTCTTATCCAAAGTAACCGGTTTATTTCCCTATAACTAATTTGTTTTGTGTTTTTAAAAAAAAAAAATTCACAATTCAAATGATGCGAATTTGACTTATCAAATTCGTCGTATTATTGATCCATCACCTACCTAAAATATCTCTATTATTATTATAAAACCTTTCTCTCAATAAATCTCACTTCATCTACTCTAAAAGAGTTTCTCCAAATCATTCACTAGAGCATATCCACAATGGATTCCAACACGACCCAGAACGGAACCGAAGTCGAACTCACAGAATTCGAGAAGACCCAGAAGAAGTACCAAGATTTCATCGCTGCACTTCCAAAGAGCAAAGGCTGGAGACCAGACGAGATCCTAACCCAACATGGTGGACACTGGTGGCAAGAATGTCTCCTCGAAGGTCTTCTTCACGCCAAAGATCATTTCCAAGCACGACCCACTGATTTCCTCGTCTGTAGCTACCCCAAAACCGGCACAACTTGGCTCAAAGCCTTAACTTACGCTATCGTGAATCGATCAAGATTCGACGACGCTACAAACCCACTTCTCAAACGTAACCCTCACGAGTTTGTGCCTTATGTTGAGATCGATTTCGCGTTTTATCCAACCGTTGATGTTCTTCAAGATCGAAAGAATCCTCTTTTCTCCACCCATATCCCTTACGGGTGCTTACCCGATTCGATTATGAATTCGGGTTGCAAGATGGTTTACATCTGGAGAGACCCCAAGGATACTTTCATCTCTATGTGGACTTTTCTCCACAAGGAGAAGTCTCAAGAGGGTCAGCTCGCGAGTCTTGAAGAGTCTTTTGATATGTTTTGTAAAGGTTTATCTGTGTATGGACCTTATCTTGATCATGTCCTGGGTTATTGGAAGGCTTACCAAGAGAATCCGGATAGGATCTTGTTTCTTAGGTACGAGACGATGAGAGCTAATCCTTTACCGTTTGTGAAGAGATTGGCTGAGTTCATGGGTTATGGATTCACGGATGATGAAGAGGAGAAAGGAGTTGCTGAGAAAGTGGTGAATCTTTGCAGTTTCGAGACGTTGAAGAATCTTGAAGCTAACAAAGGTGATAAGGAGAGAGAGGATCGTCCGGCGGTTTATGCGAATAGCGCGTATTTCAGGAAGGGGAAGGTTGGAGATTGGGCGAATTATCTGACTCCGGAGATGGCTGCTCGTATTGATGGGTTAGTGGAGGAGAAATTCAAAGATACTGGTTTGCTTGACCATTAAGTGAATTTGATTTTCTTATGGTCCTTTTGTTCATTTGAGCTAAACAGAGGATGCTCTGGTTTGATTCTGTATTGTCATGTATCATCTTATTTTAAGAAATGAAAGTTCTTAATTTCATTTATAATGCTAATTATCTAGTGCAATAAGAGATTGGAACAAAAGGTGTAGATGATCAACATGTTAGTCCTGCAATACAATGTAGAACCAACTTAACATACCGAGCAAACTTTTGCTGTAGACAATCATTTAACCATTTCGTAGCTGAAAAAGGATTTAATCTGCTGAAGTGATACTCATTTCATATAAGAGAAGCTTCATTCTGGTCACTACGTGACCCTAACAGCACAAGCACATGCATTTGGATGTGGAGGAAGATACTTAAATATCGTATATTGGCGACAGGCTTTGTGAAGGAACATGTGGAAAGGGGAGATGCTACTTCATTCTGGTACAATCACTGAACTGCATTGGGTCGATTAATCGACATTGCATGATCGCGAGGCTGAATTGATTTGGTGGCTAATGAGATATTTTGTAATAAGGAGGCTATATATACCTCCACCTCCTCTCATTTGTAACAAAAAGCATAAAGAAGTCTCTAAGTTGTAATTCAAGCTTTTCTTCCTAAAGTTTCTTGTCCTCTTCCAAACACTTAAACACTTCTCCCATCACTTCATTAAGGTTTTTTCATTCCGACAATAACAATCTTCATTGTGGACAGCATGGAGATGGTGTAGGCGAGGACTTTACTGTGAAGCCGAGCCAATAATGTAGATTTATGTGTAGGCACTTTGAGTTATTAAGGAAGCATGTTGTCATGGCGGATTCATAGCGTGCATACATATACCTATATGATGATTTGGAGTTCGTGAAATTGTTAAAAGTTCCAAAATTCATGAATCTTTATCTTATGATGATAAAACTCTCAGTTGTCTCGGTTACACATTGCTTCTTCTCTCTTTGCCAAAGTATTTAACATCTTAGCAAGAATTTGAATGGAGCTTGTATTAAACAGAAATTTTAAATTGACATTCGTGGTGGTTATTAGGAATAAATGTTTGTTTTGCCTATCACTTATTTTTTACGATAGCAATGTACTTTTTTGATAAAAAAAAATTGTGTGGCAGATTTCATTTTCTTTTNATTTTATTTTTTTTTCAGATTTTTTTTTTTTTTTTTTTTTTCATTGGGAACACATATTTTTGTCTGTTTTCAGCATCGTTTCCATGAAATAGATGACTATCAAATAGATGACTATTACTGTTTTTTTGTCATCTTATTTTTCCACTTGAACTACATGTTTTTGTCTATTTCCTACATCTGTTTCTATGAAAATAAATGACTATCAAGTAGATGACTATCTATAGTAAAAATCAATAACATAATAACATAACTGATAACATAATTGCTATGTTATTGATTTTGTACTACATATATATAGATAGTCATCTATTTGATCATCACCTATTTTGATAGAAATTAACCAAATATGGATTCTAGATAACTAATTTAGAGGAAAGAGGGTGCTAATTTTTTATTTTATTCTAATATCATATCCCCTAGCTTCATCACATATGTTGTCCCTACATTGGGACTTCATCGTTACCGTGTTTTAAATTGATAAGAAAATATCGTTGACAAAAAAAAAATTGATAAGAAAATATCATTTTTTTAATTGCCCTTTTGATGTCCACAATTTATGAAAAAAACAAAAAAATAGCAGTTTACCGAGAAATGAAATATTAATCACAATAGAGTTTACTTTGGCGGCATTAGAGAAAATTCTAGATATATCGGTTTGGTTTCATTCATCTATTAACATGTGATCTTTTGCTTACATCTATGCTTATAGTGCTCTCTTTTTCAGCAAAATGCCGTTTTTGTTCTCGTTTCATCACAACATTATCACTATCAACTAGTCAATAATTCATAAAAGTTATGGCTACACAACATGACAAGGAAAAAATAATGAGATGAAGCTAGGGGAAAGAATACTATGAAGAGTTGACCATGATAAACTACATTGGAACTTCATCCTTTAAATTGATAAGAAATATAAAACTGTTTGTTTTGATGGTCCTTTGATGTCAAGAATAATAACTTTCCACAAGAGTTAAGATGAGAAGTCAAAATCTCAATGAGAATGTGGAAAGTCAATATTCCAAGACAAGATCAACGCTTTGTTGCACTCCTTCAATATCATATCCCCTAGATTCATCACATATTTTCTCCCTAGTAAAATTGATCCCACTAGGGCTTTTGATAAACTACATTGGAACTTCATCCTTTAATTGATAAGAAAATATAAAACTGTTTGTTTTGATGGTCCTTTGATGTCAAGAATAATGAAGAAATCAAAAAAAAAAAAAATGTATACAAAGAATTGCAATATTAACACAATAGGATATCCTTTGGCAATAATAAAGAAAACTCTAAATATATCGGTTTGGTTTAGTTCATCTATCAACATCTTATATTAATTTTACTTAAATGAATCTATGATTTTTTTTTTAAACTCTAAACCGGTATATCTAGAGTTTTCCCTACTACTGCCAAATGATATTTTACTTTGGTTAATATTCCAATTCTTAGTAAAACTATCTTTTTGTTTTCTTCATAAATTCTTGACATCAAAATGACCATTAAAAACCAAAAACAGTTTTGTATTTTCTTATCAATTTAAAATTTTCTATTTTCTTATCAATTTAAAGCACGTGAACGATGAAATCCCAATGTAGTTTATCAAAACCCTTAATGAGGTCAAGTTTACTAGGGAGAAAGTATGTGATGAAGCTAGCTAGGTGACTACATTACAAGAAGCGCTGACCTTGTCTCAGAATCTTAGCTTTGGATTAACAATCGCAAACAATATATAGTCACAAGAAGCGCTGACTTTGTCTCAGAATCTTAGCTCTCTGCCAAGCCTGAAATATCACTTGTTTCATAAAAAGATGAAAAATAAAAATTACATTCACTATGTTTTATTTTAAATTACTGAGATTTCTGAAAAACATTACAAGATTCATACAAAAGATGTTAATATATTCCAAAATAAAAACCGATAAAAAATGATAATATACTTGAAATGTGACATTATAAGAAAAAGAAAAACAAATTAAACTAAATATTATTTTCATCAATATTTATTTGCAAATCCACTTTAACTATGGAGAAGAAGAACGAATTGGATCTCATTATATTTGCTATAACGACTGTCTTAATACAACTTGTTAAACCATGAGATATAAACTTGATAAAACAAATGAAATAATACTTTTTCTTGTTCAAATTCAATATATATAAATTTATTAATATCACATTGAACCCGCGCATGGCGCGGACAGTAACCTAGTTCATCTATATAAAGCTAGACCAAACTTTGACGGCTTTACTAAACAAAATAAGACCAAAAGTCAAGTAAACGGGTCTTGATTTGTTGTTTACTTTGCTCAATACCTTTAAAAAAGGAAAACATTTTTCACTTATTCCTTCAATTATCGATTAATCATTACTGATCTCATATCAAGTGATTACTTAGCTTAAAAAAAGGAAAAACATGTGCACCTACTCATTTAATTACCGTTTATCAGGTTGACAAAAAATGGAAATAAAATAGGTTTTACTAGAAGCGGCCCAGAGTGATTACACCCTATATATATTACATTACATAGAGAGATAGTCTCGCTATGTAATATTTTCTTCGTTCACTAGCAAAACAAAACTCTCTTGTTCTCTTTCTTTTCTCTCTCTCTGTGTCAGTCAAATCTCGAGAATGGGAGGAACTAAGAGGTCGATTTCAATAGAGAAGATAACGAACAAAGATCCACGAGCTGTTGCTTTCTCGAAACGTCGTCATGGTCTCTATAGCAAAAGCTCTGAGCTTTGTCTTCTCTCCGGCGCACAGATGGCTATCTTAGCCACTCCGGTTTCTGCTAACTCACATGTGTCGTTTTACTCTTATGGCCACTCCTCTGTTGACTCCGTCGTTACGGCTTTCTTGAAGAATGAGCGTCCCCGGGAGGATTTAGGGTTTGGACGTTGGTGGGAAGACGAGACTCTTGCTACATCGGAGGATCCTAACGACTTGAAGTCTGCGATGGACTCGATTTCAAGTATGGTAAAAGATCTCAAGGCTTTGAGATTAGAAGCCATGAAAAAACAAAAAGATCATGAGGACTTGAAGAAGGAGAAACTTGTTTCCCACGGAAATCATCAAGAGGAAACACTTAATCTTAACTCTTCTAATGAGGAGTTTGTTGATCTTGATGAAATCTTTGATAATCTGACAAATTCTGAAGGTCTTTTTGAGAATTCAGAGATGAATAATATGTCAGTGGCGACTACGAGTCAGAACCCATGGTCTGATTCTGAAGCTGTGGAAGATGGAGCATTGGTGTTTCATAAAGAATTGGATGAGGTTAATAAATACTTCTCTGATTTTGATGAGGATCAGATTGTTGCAATGTGTGACAACAACAACAACTACAATGATGCGTTATATGGAAACTTTGCTGGATGCAATGAAGAGCTTAACCTTGATCTAATCGTTGATTATGAGAAGAACTCTGAAGCTTATGTATTTACTTAAATTTGTTTTCAAATAGGGATGCTCGTTTTGTTTAATTTCGGGTTCCGAAACAAATCTTTGTATCCAATTTTATCTCTATTGTATTCAAGAGAAATAGTCAACATAAGGTACACCATTTTTTGTAGCTTTGATTCTAACTTTGTAGCCAAAATTGATGTGTCACACTTTGCCACAAAATTTGAGTATATTATCTGTCACTATGTTGTAAAATCCGAAAAAAAGTACGAAGAGGATAATATAGAGAACAGAGATTATGAACGGAGGATCGATTTGTAAGGGATTTGAAGTAGACATGTGAAGAAAAAGGGATTTGAACATTCAAAACAATCAATCATAAATAAAGATTCATTCAAATCATATCGAAAGTAATGGCTCTGATACCATTTATCTTAGGCAACGTAGATAACAGATCAGATATCACTTTCAAATATAGTTATAGAGGAAATCTTTTTTTATTATATAAGATACATTACTGATGGTGTGTGACCAATCACCAAGTTCTATAATATAAAAGAGGGAGTTGCTTTTATAATGAAATAGTACAGACTTGGAGGCTGCCTATAGATTTCTCATCTCTGAAAAATGTCAATCCAAACTTTTTCCTCTTCAACAACTCTAAAACAGCTTCTTTGAAACGTTCACTCAACCTCATCCCCAATGGAACCAAACGCGACCCAGACTGGATCCAAAGTCGAACTCACAGAAGTCGAGAAGACCCAGAAGAAGTACAAAGATTTCATCGCTTCTCTTCCAAAGACCAAAGGCTGGAGACCGTACGAGATCCGAATCCAACACGGTGGACACTGGTGGCAAGAAAGTCTCCTCGAAGGTCTTTTTCACGTTAAAGATCATTTCCAAGCACGGCCCACTGATTTCCTCGTTTGTAGCTCCCCGAAAACCGGCACAACTTGGCTCAAGGCCTTAACTTACGCAATCGTAAATCGATCAAGATTCGACGAGGCAACAAACCCACTTCTCAAACGTAACCCTCACGAGTTTGTTCCTTACATCGAGATAGATTTCGTGTTCTATCCAGCCGTTGATGTTCTCCAAGATCGGACAAATCCTCTTTACTCTACTCATATCCCTTACGGGTGCTTACCGGATTCGATTATGAATTCGGGTTGCAAGATGGTTTATATATGGAGAGACCCGAAGGATACTTTCATCTCTATGTGGACTTTTTTTCACAAGGAGAAGTCACAAAAAGGTCAATTAGCTAGTCTTGAAGAGTCTTTTGATATGTTTTGTAAAGGTTTATCTGTGTATGGTCCTTACTTGGATCATGTTTTGGGTTACTGGAAGGCTTACCAAGAGAATCCAGATAGGATTCTTTTCCTTAGGTATGAGGCTATGAGAGCTGATCCTTTACCGTTTATGAAGAGTTTGGCTGAGTTTATGGGTTATGGATTCACCGACGAGGAAGTGGAGAAAGGTGTTGCTGAGAAAGTTGTCAATCTTTGCAGCTTCGAGACGTTGAAGAATCTTGAAGCTAACAAAGGAGATAAAGAAAGAGAGGATCGTCCTGCTGTTTATCCCAATAGCGCGTATTTTAGGAAGGGAAAGGTTGGAGACTGGGTGAATTATTTGACTCCGGAGATGGCTGATCGTATCAATGGGTTAGTGGAGGAGAAATTTAAAGACACTGGCTTGCTTGAACATGATAAGTGAATGTGTTTTTTACTTTTATTTGATTTCTTATGGTCATTTTGTTTATTTCATTATTTGGTACCAAACAGTGAATGCTCTGTTTAGTTATGTTTGATTCCGTACCATCTTATTTATAAGAAGAGAAAGATCTTTGATTTATGATACTAATTACTTGAACTAATTACCTATTTGATAGGGATTTAGTTTGTTTGACCTTAGAGCTTCTTAATCTTTGTGTGTGAATAAGAGATTGGAACACAAGTTGTAGAGGATCAAGATTAAAAAGGTTATGAACCCAATTCCTTTTACAGAAACATTTGGATATGACTTATTACAATTTAGAATCAAAACTAACATAAGGAGCAAACTTCTGCGGTAAACAATCATATTAAAGATCAATCGTTTCTTTGGAACGAGACCTGGTCATTCACTTATCATGTTCAAGTAAACCAGTACCTTTGAATTTCTCTTCCATTAACCTATCGATACGAGCAGCCATTTCCGGAGTCAGATAATTCGCCCAATCTCCAACCTTCCCTTTCCTGAAATACGCGCTATTCGCATAAACAGCAGGACGATCCTCTCTCTCTTTCTCCCCTGTGTTAGCTTCAAGATTCTTCAACGTCTCGAAGCTGCAAAGATTCACCACTTTCTCAGGAACCCCTTTCTTCTCTTCCTCATCCGTAAATCCATAACCCATGAAGTCAGCCAATTTCTTCACATACGGCAAAGGATCAGCTCTCATAGTCTCGTACTTGAGGAACAAAATCTGATCTGGATTCTCTTGGTAAGCTTTCCAATACGCCAAGACATGATCAAGATAAGGACCGTAACCAGACTGACCTCGGCAGAACATATCAAAAGACTCCTCAAGATTGTTGAGATGTCCAAGTTCCGACCTTTCCTTGTGGAGGAATGTCCAAAGGGAAATGAAAGTATCTTTTGGATCCCTCCATACGTAAACCATCTTACAACCCGATTTCTGAAGCGAATCGGGTAATAAGCCGTGCGGGATATGAGTCGAAAACAGAGTGTTTCCTTTGTCATTGAGCACATCTACTTCAGGGAAGAAAGGGAAATCGATCTCGATGTAAGGAACAAACTCATGAGGATTACGTTGAAGGAGAGGGTTCGAGGAATCGTCGAAGCGAGAGCGATTGGCGATGGCGAAAGTTAAGGCTTTGAGCCAAGTGGTACCTGTCTTTGGGTAGGTACAGACAAAGAAGTCACGGGGTCGAGCTTTGAAAAATTCTTGCGCGTGAAGACAGCCTTCGAGGAGAGGCTGTAGCCACCAGTGACCACCGTACTCGATCAGAGGCTCTTTGGGTCTCCAGCCTTTCTCATGAGGAAACGTGGAGATTAGAGCTTGGTACCTTTCTTGGTTCTTCTCGAACTCTGCTGACTCTGTCTCGTTCTCGTCCTGGTTCGGTAGGGTCGTGTCGGTTAGTGTTTCTGATTCCATTGGAGACAGAGATGTGTTCTGTGGGAGATGAGTGACGATGGAATGTGTTTGGGCGAAGATTGGGTTTAAGTAAAGAAGGTATATTACACACGTGTTGAGATGTGATTCGCAAGTTGTTGGTTTGGTGCGCACGTGGGCAAAAGATAATAAAGGCATTTCCAAATTCTAAAATTTTAATTTACGTCCCTCAGGGCATCATTTTGAAGGTGTCTCTCACTATTTAAACCCAAAAATTAAAGAAATAAAAAAAACAAATGCCAAAGTGGAAGACATTGTGTCTTCGTTGAGCCCCGAAGACATGAGGTAAGACACGCACATGGCTTGATTTCATTGGGTGTTTTTTTATTTTTTTATTTTTACACAGAAATCAGAAGAAAAAAAAACACATAAATAATTTTTATAAAAAAAGCATTGCAAAACTTCTATTTTTCTTTTCTCTTGATATTTAGAAACAAACTTGTAAACTTTCCTCACAAAAAAACATTTAGACTTATTTTTGATAGAACAATTTATTGATATTTCAACATTAATCAATACTAAATAATTTATTAATATTGGAATTTTAAATTTTATGTTTCGATTTGTTTTTGATCTTATAATATATGTAACAATTTATTAATATTTAATCATTAACTTTCAGTTTTATGTTTCGATTTAAATTTAAGTATTGTTATATTTTTCTACTTTACATAAATAATTAAATAACATGCATTTCTATCAAAATACAAATCTTAAAAAGAAAATCATTTTTAAATATCTAAGACACTCATGTTAGAGTGTCTCTAATGGGAGTGAAAAGTTAGTAAAAATAGTTAGTAGATTGTTAGATAAAATTAATATTAAATTTATCATTAAATTAATCTAAAGACATTCTAATGAGTGTCACTGTTAAGGATGGTATGTCTAGTATATTTTCTGTATTAACTACAATATATTTATGTTCTCTCTGAACGGGGTAAATTTCACATTTGAAGTCGATGCCACGTCACCCTCAGGGAAACGAATAGGTGAATGCCACAAAAATTGATCCTTGATCGGTTGAACAAGCGTCTTGACACTAAAAATTTATTTGGTCTCATCGAACTCAGTAAATGATCAACGTAAACAAATTAATGTTCATTGGAATCCAACATGGATCGGATGAGTCTTTTGTTTGAAAAATGTGTCTTGTGTGTTTTATATGTAAATCTTTGATGGTCGGCTTATTTTGTAAGATTTATGTAGTTCTGTATTGGTTGAATTAGCAAATATTAGTATTTTCATAAGAAGATTTAAATAACATGTACAACCGGTCTTGTAGGCTTTTTATTTCCTTAACGAATCACTCATGAAATCGCATAAAATATATATATCAACATTTTTCACATAAAAAATGATTCTACAACTATTATTTCTCACGTATGAAATATAAACAATATATAGTTGACAACAATTCTTCGAAAAAACCAATCTCATTATTTTTTTCTCATAAAAAAACTACAAAAGAATTCCTCACATCTTGATTTTTTTTTTTGTTTTCTACCACATATTAATTTTGATTGGACTACAACAGGCTAATCCAATAGCCAAATCTTGCATAATGCAGAATGCAGATAGTTGGGTTCGATTCCGGATGCACTGATGTACCCTGCCTTCTGTGGACTCATCATTTGTCACTAGTGTAATGTCATCTTGATTTAACTTATTGAAATTTCATTAAAATTATTACACTTACGTTTTTTGTGCTCATAATCTATGAATGAGGTTATGTACACAATTGATTTCAAGTTTAATGTATACAATTTGACAACTTGTGAGCCATTTTCTCAACCTAAAGAATGGTGTCAGCCTAGGACAAAATATCATAAAATATGTAGAATAATCCAAAAAAATAAACATCAAGAAAAAAGTTCGTTAAAAATAAAAGATTAACTATATTGAAAATTTTAAATATAAAATAAACCTATTTTGGTTCGCTTATTTATACATTTAATTATTTTGGCACACCAATTTTGGCTCTTAATTATTTTTGCGAACTATAATGGGTTGGCCCTGGTCTAGATAGTCAATATGGTGAACTAGAAACAGTTTTTGAACCACTAATCAGGCAAGAGGATGGAGAGGATTACCTTTTAGGCATCAACATTATATTTAAATTTAAGGGTATCAATTTGTTGTAAGTTTCTCTTGGTATAGTGGTGTGCGTGCACCTCAATATGAGCTTAAGTTGATGGGTTTGATCCCAAATTTGTTTCTTTTTATTTTTTACTCTTGATTCTTTAAAAGACTTATTTTTTATTTTTTATTTTTTTGTCCTATCGCTGATTTTATCTCTTTAGGAAAGAAAAAAAAAATCTTTGTTGCGACTCATTTGCGATTCCCAAATCTCAGAACCCTAAATCTCTACCCAAATTTGCAGGTAAAATCTCTATGTCAGCTTCTCCTTATTCTTATCTTCAAATTCATGTCCTCCTTCTCCTATTTTCTCTTTGGGAAAAAAAAAAAAAATCTTTGTTGCGACTCATTTGCGATTCCCAAATCTCAGAACCCTAAATCTCTACCCAAATTTGCAGGTAAAATCACTATGTCAGCTTCTCCTTATTCTTATCTTCAAATTCATGTCCTCCTTCTCCTATTTTCTTTGTTATATACAATTTTCTGTTATGTTAAAATCTGATGCTTTTTAATCCTTTAGTCTCAGGGCTTTTTAATGTAAATATGTGTGTTTTTTAAGTGTAAAGGGTATCAATCTCTTAATTATCATTAGACGTCGACCAACTTCGGGCCGGCACTGCCACTAATAGTGACACTTACTCATTTTGCGAGTCATAATGCAGTTTCGATTCTGTAGTAATATGACACTTAGTCATTTTAGCCTGCCTGGATGATTTTTTTTTGTCCACGAGTTTTGGGTTGCTTATAAGAGTTTTGGAGATGTAAGATGAGTTTTGGGTCGTCAAGTTTAGTTTTAGAGAGCCCATATGGATATTTGGCTTGCCTTTGTCTTGTTACTTAATCATTTTAGTAGTTGATCTGGCAAATGTGAAAATTGACCCCAACAATGACATAAGAGATAAAACAACAAATTTATTTTCCACTTCGGGGTAATCAAACGCCCAAGGTTGGCTCTAACAACTAGCAATCCGCCCGAACTATTTCATAATTCTGAAATAGTTTGAGTTTGGGGGGTGAAGACGAGATCTTCCGCTTCGGTGAGCCAATCTAGTAAGTCTGAACTGTTAATTTGAGTCAAACAACAGATTTGAGTTAGTGTGAGGAATTGTAAAAAATGTAATCTATTTGCAAAATATTTTTTTCTATATAGTGGAGTATTAAATTTGAGTTAGTGTGAGGAATAGTAAACAAATTTTTTTTCTTTTGGGAATAAGTATAGTTTACATAATTATTTACAAACAAACAAAAAATCTTTCAAATAAGCCCATAAAATGTCAAGTGGAAAGGAGCCAATGTTGAAAATTATATGTTAAATATATAATGATTATTCGAATGTTGAGTCCATTGTACATAATATTAAGTTGGAACTCACGTCATGGATCATTGAAAATAGTCAAGAGTCACATACACGTGCCAGCGCAAACATGACTATTCCTCAACCACTAGATCGCGGTCACTACAAGTGACCACACGCATCAATTCGCAAAATGTTATTTTCTCAAATTCCAAAATCTTTTAATCTTGATCCATTGCTTTAGTCTTGATTCTTTCTATAAATTCTAAATCATCTTATAAAATAAATTCGAATTTTCATTCAGATAATGGTTCTGAAAGCTAAATGCAATTTTAACGTCATATTATATTATGATATATGCATGTACCATAAATACAATCAATTATTGGTTCTGGTATTTAAAAATAGGGATAGTGCCGGGGCTTGGTTACGCTAATTAAGTACGCAGTATTACACGATCAAGCACAACTAGATTTGGTCATGTAAAGAGCACTACTCTCTTTGCTCTGATACCATGAAAGCAGAAAGAAGATAAGGATGAAGAACAAAAAGTATTGAGGCAACGTTTATGATTTCATTGCTTGAAGATTTGTGATTACATCAGCTCATTATTTAAGGAGATACTCAATGATTAAGATGAGTACAAGTGTCATAATCAGCACACATCTTCACTTGATCCAAGACAAGAGAATCTATTGTGCAGAGCTGTAGAAGAGTCCAAACGAGCATCCATTGCACATGTTCTTTGACTGTGGTCAAGGTTTGTTGATGACCGTTGAGGAAGCTTCCTCTGAGTAATACTCTGCTGATTCACTGCAACCACATTAGCTTGAACTTGAGTGGGCTTGGGCTCAGCTGAAGTGGGCTTCGGAGCAAAGAGAGTAGTGCTCTTTACAGGTCAAACCACTCAGGCAATCAGTTTGGAAAAAGTAGAGTATATATTCTATATACGTTCGTTCGTAGAAGCAACCGAACCATGGCTTTATATATATAACATTTGCAATTATTTTAATGTCTAAAATATAGGATTAAGTCGAATGTTTTGGTTTTTCCATTAGTCGAAAGTTTAAACAGCAACATTGGTGACCCAAAAAAACAAAAACAAAAACTGACCTACGTGACTACGTCATTTTTTTCTTTTACATGAAGTGTAGGAATTGTAAATAGATTTATGAACAAAAAAAAATGATTAGTGGTTTTAATGAGTGGCGGTCCAACGATACTTTGGTGACTGAATCGAAACTATAAATTAAGATCTAAGAAAATAGCCTGTCATAATTATATAAAAAATATATATACATATACATATATAATTTAATGTCTAAAAAAAATTAATTTGGGCGTTTGAGATCCTAACAATTGCTTACCCTACCTACTCTCATGTCTAACATTGGCATAAATTAAGGTTTTAAGCATTTTTTAACCATGGATTTATATTTACAGTAAATCGTCCAGATATGAGACTTTTTTAATAAAAAGGTATTTTACTCAATAGCTTAAAGAAAATAAAATTTAAAAATTAACCAAAAATCTTACATATAATGGCAACGATTGTGATTATTAAATTTCCCAATTTTTTGTTGCTATACAACTAAATTTCTCGTTAATAAACTGGTTTGAAAAGAAAAAACTAACAAAAAAACAAATTGTGGAAACGGAAGGATAATATATCAATAATCATGTATCTCACCTGCTTGCTGTGGCGGTTAGCTAGCTAGCTGGTCCAGTCATAAGTCATCAAACCAATAGTGGAATGCATACTAAACCCAAATTCTCTGTTTTAAATTATTCATATTTGTTAATTTAGTGGCTAAATTATGTAACAGAGAATTTTGTTTAAGATTCAAACCCGGTACCGGACATTATTACAAACAAGGTTTATTCATTGGTACTTCGGTAGTTTCTTACACAACAACAACGTCACAAATCACAATAAGTCAAAAACTCCCCACAAACTAAAAGGAAAAATGCCCAACAATCAAATTATAATAGATTACACTAAGAAGCTAATTTCTCGAGACTTATATGATCAAATCATTCAAAACAACTCTTAATCCCTTCAAAGGAGTCATCAACTTCATTGATCGGTCACTCCCATGTTCACGTGGCTATCATAAAACCACGTTGTACTGTCAATTTTATCCTTCTGAAGTATCACCGTAAAGTTCTTCATGAACAAAGTGTTCTCCAAACAAGAATCATCCAACATCAAGAAATCTTCATTATTATGAGATATAACATCACTCAAAAATCTTGATGAAAATCCTGTAATATCTTCAATGTCATCGAAGATATTGTCGTAGATTAAGAGATCAGAGGTGTTAATGGACGAGGACAAAGATGTTGCTTCTACAGTCATGTTTTGGTTAATGAGCAGATTTGAAGAGGTTGGTGTGGAGGAAGAGCTCGTTTGCCTTTCATATTCGGAGGCACTTGTAGTAGTGTGACTTGTATGTGGGCCACCAATAATATTAGACAAAACACTGTGGTCAATTCTCTTACCAAATCTATTGGCTACTTTGTTCAAGAACCGAGCTGATGATGATCCTAATGACTTTTTATTGTTTGACTTATGCTCATGTACCTCCTCTCGATGAATGTAGCTTTTCTTCAGCATCTCATGATGGTCAGATGATTTTTCGATGTCACCAAGAAGTGACTTGTGGGTCAATGGATCAATACCTTTTTTGATCAAACGTTTCTTGATGTGAGTGTTCCAATGGTTCTTGATCTCATTGTCTGTTCTTCCTTGTAACCTACGAGCTATAGCCGACCATCTGATCAAGGAAACATTATTAATAGGCAAATGTGAGGAATATTCATGGGGAAATTTCCTCTCTTTATTCTCCATCTTTACACCCTATCTAAAAATCATTGTGGGGTTTTAAAATTTTATTGTTACATTTTCTTTAAAAAAATACAAAAACCAATATTATAAGAATTGTTTAGTTTTTTTTTTTTTTAAAAATAATATTGGACTACAATTGATTGGCTCATTATCATAATTCCGGCTAGATTTACAATACGATCACTTTACAAGAATTGCTGGGTTTCGTTAAATTTAAATAATGTACTCCATTTTTTTTATGAAAAGAAGTTAGGAAAATATAGTGTATACAAATACATTAAACAATTATGCTGAATAATAAACGCACATAGACTAGTGCATCAATAAAGCTAAGCTGATATTTTTATCAATGTCCATTAAAGTTAAAAGTCTTACTTGTTGCCAAGAATGGCATGTAGATTGATGATGGAATCTTCCTCCTCTTTACTAAACTCTCCACGCTTAATGTCAGGCCTAAGGTAATTGGCCCATCTCAGTCTACAACTTTTACCACATCTTTCAAGTCCTATTATGTCATAATGATTTGCACACAAAAAAAAAGTTATAATAATGTCATAATTATTAAGATACAAAGATTATTAATAAAACAGTATAATGTAAACAAAAGCTGGTTGAATATTTCCAAAGGCCGCAAAAATAAAATTCCATATTGAAGTATATACCAGCTTTATCAGGGAGGGTTCGCCATCCGCCTTCGCCGTGATGTTGAAGGTAGGCGATGAGCTTCCGGTCTTCTTCTTGACTCCAAGCTCCTTTCTTCAACCCTTCTGCTTTGCAGCATGGTGTCCGTACCATTCTTGATTCTTGATTGTAAAAATAGAGGCTAGAGAAAGAGGTATTATGTATATAGTACTGGGATTGTGATGGATTATCCCAGGAAAATACTAGATCTCTTGATAAGA
Source organism: Odontarrhena argentea (assembly GCA_900406245.1). NCBI lineage: Eukaryota > Viridiplantae > Streptophyta > Magnoliopsida > Brassicales > Brassicaceae > Odontarrhena > Odontarrhena argentea. Next base: position 55,762 of record OVAF01000078.1, on the reverse strand, counting down.
ACACTAAGGCAGGGATAGATACGTCTTATTGACATTTAATTTCTTCCTCGAGACTCTCTAGCTAACTCTATTTCATATGTACAGATATTTCCTTCTCATAAACTGATCTCTTTTTCCTTGTTTCTTTTTGTTGTTTGAGAATGAAGAAGATAGAGATAAAGAGAGAAGTTGGTTTGTTTTGAGTTGGCTGGCGTAAGGCTACTGAGGAAATTGAGTTGAGGAAGAAGCGAAGAGCTCTTTTTTATTGTATGCGCGGGTAGCTCCTGTGCAGCCGACGGCGTCGTTTTCTGTGATTGACACGTAGATTTAATACTTTATGTTTTATTAGTTAATAATGGAGATTTTATCCTGAGAAATTTATGTGATTGGGAACTTAAAATTTTTTAATTAGATCATATGTGATTTTTAAAAGGGCGATTCTCCAAAATTCCACTAAACGTTTTAGTTTCTAAAAATACCACAGAATTGAAGTTAAAATTTTAAATAACAAAATTAAATCCTAAAGTTTTCAAAACTAAATTTACCCCTCAAAACTAAAACCTAACTTTATAATAGTAAACCCAAATCTAAAAAAAAATTATTATAAAATCTTAAAGAATTATTTGTAGTGTATGTGATATTTTTGGAAATAATAATTTGAGAAGTTGATTATTTTTGGTTTAAGATTTATTTAAATGAAAAAATTAACCTTAAATTAGGGTTATGGTGCACAAGTGACTTGGCCCAAGTGGCAAGAGGTAAGTCCGCTGAAGCAAGAATCACAAGTGCACCCGGGATCGAGCCCCGCTCCCTACATACTCTGCAATATGCAGGACAAGGCTATTGGGTCAGCCAGTTGTGGCCCAATCGATATTAAAGTGTGGTTGAAAAAAAAATAAAAAAAAATTAGGGTTATGGTTAATGGGAAGGTTTTATTCAGGGAATTAAAGTGGGCCAATTTTTTTTTTGGTAGCTCTTTTATTTTTTTTGTCAAAAACAATAATATGCATTGAGCAAGGTTCGAACCCAGACGGTATCACAGTGACGACACTAACACAACCCACTAGGCTACACGTCCTAGACTCGGTAGCTCTTTTATTGTAAATAATATTTTGTACAATCAATCACAAATTTTTTTCAATAATCAATCATCGTTGTTTAAGTAAAATCATTCACAATTATCATACGCCATACATCGTAATCATCCACCATCGTCTCCATCCACAATTGCTATCCACCATCCATTATTATCATCTACCATCCACCAATATCATAGACCATACGTCATTATCATCCATATTTACCTCCTTAACAATATTATCGTCATTTAATTTCGTAATTTTTTTCACAAAACATTTTAAAGTAATTTACTATGAATAAATAGTTTTTGTTTACTTTATCTTTATATCATTATAATTATAGATACAATATTTTGTTCATTTTGTGCTAAAATCTTGTGTATCATCATAATATCTTGGCCAATGGACAATTCATATTTTTCATAAATTTCTTAAAGCAATGGTATGTTGCTACACATTTAAAAAAATTATGTTAAGAATTTTAACGAAATTTGTAATATGATGCTAAAGAGGTGTGTAGTTTTCATTTGGTTCCTGTTAATGAGTAAGAAAATAAATAAAATAAATTGAGGGACTAATAAATAAAATTTATAAATTTTAGGGACACGTGTTAGTCCCCTAAGAAAGAGTTGGAGAAGGAATAAAGATATCTCTTATATGTGTATATGAACTGTTAAACCTCTAAGTTGCAATTTTGAATTGATGATGGGTTTCATTTTATTTGTACATATGACTATTATACATCTAACATGGTTGATATCGCCTAAGATAACTTATAGACTTCTTACACGTAATTTTATATACGTATGTCAAAATTAGATTTGAAATAATTGTATGTGTAATTAACATACACAAAATCTTAAGTTATCAGTTATGAAGAGTGAAGGAGAAGAAGAACAAATAATGAAAGAATGAAGAGAGAGAAAGAAAGAGAATGGAAAAGATGGAATAAGAAGAGCGAAGAGATGAATCAATTTAGTATCAAATTAGACTAAGGGGTATCACTCTACTTTGTTCTTTTTTTTGTTTTCGTTCTCGATTCCATCCCCCTACGCGTTATGAGCTAAATTCAGCTATTTGGGATTTCCGTATATCACTTTCCTCTCTACTTGTAATATAAATTTTGATGTTTAATGAGGCAATGTATTTATATTTTGGACCACCTTTAATCTATGTCTTTATTGCATTGACCAACCAAATTTATGCTTTTGTATTTTAGGATATTATAAAATTTTCATGTTTCAGTCATCAGTCTGTGTGACATCATATCTATATTTAAAATTTTCACTAATTAAGGAAATTATGCAAAAACGGCTTATAATGGAGCATTTTTCATCATTATCCAGATAAGACAACTTCCTAAAATAAATTTATGAGGCTTATTATATATCTTATACATTTTGGATAAAGCTGAAATTTATAAAAAAATATCGTCATATGCTTTAGCATTCACATGGAATTTGAATCAAGTCATTCGTTGTTATACTCAAATAGATCCCCAAATACTGAAGAGGTGACATCCACTTGACTAAGTGAAATACAGAGAGGCGAGGACACACACATAGATGGATATGCTTATAAATAAATTGATCGATTTTTCTAATTTACATCCGCAGTTTTGAGGAAACAAAAAAATCGATCGATTTTGGTGTGAATTAATCGATTCAAAGGCTGCGACCAAAAAAAAAAAAAAAGATGAGGGATATTACAAATTTGTCTCAATCTCTCCATGATTACCGTAGCCAACTCACACAACTTTGTAAAGACTAAATCCAAAATGCACAACAAATTAAATTAACTTACATGCCAAACTTTTATCATCATACGAAGTAGAATATATTAAATTAAGAAGCTAATTCCTCGAGATTAATATGTAATCATCCAAAATAATTCCTGAATCCCTTCAAAAGAGTCATCAGCTTCATTGATCGGCGCCACTGCCATGTTCAAGTGGCTATCATTAAACGTCGCCGTCTCAGTTATTAATTCTTTTTAATCGTGGCCTCCCTCATGAACAAAGTGTTCTCTAAACAAAAAATCATCCAACATCCAGAAATCTTCATCATTATGAGACACAACATCACTCAAAAATCTCGATGAAAATCCTGTAATATCTTCAATGTCACTAAAGATAGTGTCGTACTTTAATGGATCAGAGGACTCAAAGACCGTGGAGAAAGACAAAGACGGTGCATCGACGATTATATTTTGGTTAATGATTACATTCGAAGAAGTTGGCGAGGAAGAAGAATCCGTTGACCTCTCGCATTCAGGAGCACTTGTAATATGATTAGTAAGTAGGCCACCACTTCCAATAATATTGGAAAATACTTTCTGATTTGTAGTCTTACCAAATCTTTTAGCTATTATGTTCAAGAACCGAGATGATGATGATCTTAACAACTTTTTATTGTTTGACTTCCGATCATCTTCCTCCTCCTCCTCCTCCTCCTTGTGAACATTGCTTTTAGCACTAAGAAGTGATTTATGGGTCAATGGATCGACACCGTTATTAACCAGTCGTTTCTTTATTTTAGTATTCCAATGGTTCTTGATCTCGTTGTCTGTTCTTCCTTGTAAGCTACGAGCTATAGCCGACCATCTGATCAAAGAAATGTTATTAACAATTATTAAGATTTTTTTTTCCCTATTAGTTTACATCCTTGCTAAATTATTGTACTATCGTAAACATTATTTTGTTTCTTTCCAGACAATTTTAGATATTTTTATAAAAAGTATAGTTTGCTTTTCTTTTTCGTCTTTGCTTTAAATAATTTGCAAATGATATATAATTGAAATTAGGATAATATTGTTTACAGATATATAGATAAACAATTCGGTTGAATAATATATGCAAACACTGAAAAAAATCTAGTCTGATTTGTTTGTCAATTAGTCTGAGCTGGTAGTTTTGTCTATGTCCATTAAAGTTAAAACTCTTACTTGTTGCCATGAATGGCATGTAGCTTGATGATGGATTCGTCTTCTTCTTGGCTAAACTCTCCACGCTTAATGCCAGGCCTAAGGTAATTGGCCCATCTCAGTCGGCAGCTTTTACCACATCTTTTAAGTCCTATAATGATTGAGAAAACGTAAGATTAGTAATAATGCAAAGAAAAGCTGATTGAATATTCCAAATTAGTGAAAAGTTTATAATAATATATATACCAGCTTTTTCAGGGAGAGTTCGCCAACCGCCTTCACCGTGATGTTGAAGGTAGGCGACGAGCTTTTGGTCTTCTTCTTCAGTCCATGCCCCTTTCTTTAACCCTTCTTCTTTGCAACACGGTGTTCGCACCATTCTTGATTCTAGGTTCTTGATTGTACGTAATATATGTAGAAGATTTATAGAAAGAGTAAAAGAAATTTTTGTATTTGTGGGCTTGTGATGGTTTATTTAAAACAAGGACTGGATCTTTTGATAAGAACATTAAGGCAGCGATAGATACGTCGTATTGACATTCTATTCCTCCTCGATACTCTTTTTTTTTTTGAACTACCAGATAATTTCATTAAATAAAGTCTCAGGAAAAGGAGGTTACAGGTAACAAGCTTAAAGCATGTTTCGAAAGGCAATCAGCCGTTAGATTTTGGGAACGTGGAATGAAAACAAACACAATACTCTCGAAAAGTATAGTTAGACGTTTGATATCTTCCAAGATTCCATGGAGTCCTCGGATAGGTTTCTGTTCCACGATGGCTTTGATGAGAATAGCCGAGTCGGATTCGATTCTGAGCTGCCGATGTCCGCGACCAAAGAAGAAGAAGAAGAAGAAGAAGAAGAAGAAGAAGAAGAAGAAGAAGAAGAAGAAGAAGAAGAAGAAGAAGAAGAAGAAGAAGAAGAAGACAACGTTGTTTGTTTTCAGTAAGGGCAAGTGTGAAATATGAGGAAGTAGCGAAGGGCTTTTTATCCTATGCTCGTGTGCGACAACGTCAGTGTAGACACGTTAGATTTGATCTGGTTTATTAGTTATTAAAGACTTGAATGTGTGGTGGACTTTGTCAGTGGAACAAAAAGGTAGTGAGAATATATGTATTACAAGTGTCAGAGGTATTCAATACTTTTCGCTTTTTAATTATTTAGTTACTGCATGTACCTTCATTCCAAAACAAAACTCTGTTTTTTTTATTTGCAAACTTACAATACTGTTTTCAAATTTAAATTCGAAATGTTATTTTTCATATTATCTGTACGAATATAAAAATTTATTAATTTATGTATTGAAATTTTAAATAATTATATTAAGAGAACATATATTAAATTAGAAAAAGTTTCTTTTGAGTTTGGAATTTACATATGGAAAAATTGCCAAAAAATACCTGAATTATTTCGTTTTGATCAAAAATACCTGATTATTGAGGTGGCCAAACAATACCTCAACTCGTTTTTGATTCGGTAAAAAATTACCAGAATTATTGAGGTGGCCAAACAACGCCATCTACTAAGTCTGCTACATGGGTTAACGGTGTGCTAATTTGGCCGAATCAACGAAGAGTTGGGGTATTGTTTGACCACCTCAATAATTCAGATAATTTTTGGCCGAATAATGAAGAGTTGAGATATTGTTTAGCTACCTCGATAATTCGGGTATTGTTTGGTCAAAACAAAATAGTTTGGGTATTTTTTGGCATATCATGAATAAAAAATGGAATTATAACCGTTTTTATAGCCTTTTTATAGCCTTTATATATTTGTTTGAAATATTTCCTTTGGAAATGTTAGTATAAATAAGTTAACACATTACTTAGCTCTTATTTCTTTCATTCACGCTCTCTAGATAAAAAAATAAATATTAATAATAAAAATTAAAAAAAGAACTAAACTATCTTTTTCATCAAGTCTCTTCGATTATTTCCGATCATCGATGGGCAAGCGTATGCTTGATTCGACGACGGGACAATCTACGGAAGAATACATGACTGACATCAAGCAAATCATGGGATTCGCCTCAAACCAATCTCAACTATAACAAATATGGTAAATTCTTATATCTTTGTTCGACTTGTTTGATTAATAAAAAGGGCTCGGATAAAGGAGTATATAAACATTTGTATACTCAATGAGTTTATGTTGGGTTACGAAATTGGTTTGCACATGGGGAAAACGAGGCAATGGTAGATTATGGTAGTTCAAATGCACCATATGTACCAGATATGACAAAAGGAATGATAAACGAGCAAGATCATGTAGGTATGGTTGATCTCGTAGGTATACTTGCTCTCGCGTAAATATGGTTGATCCTGCATATATGGTTGATCCCATAGGCATGGTCCAATTGGTCAATGATGTCTTTTAAAAAAATTTATCGAGTTTTGGTGAGTATGGTGGGGGGTACAAGAGTTTAATGAAGATGCAAAAGTATTTTTGCAATGTTGGATGCAACAAATGTTCCATTCTTCGAAGATTGTAGAGAATGTGATTATGTGATGTCAACTGCAACTTAATTGATAGCAATAAAGTCAAACTATAATTTAAGTGAGGAAGTTGTGGATGTTATTGCGAATTTCATTAAATGTTATCCAAGGACAATCTTATACCAGCTTCTACAATAAAGTATGAAAATTGGTGGCTAATTTTGATTTCCCGTTTCTGATAATATATGTTTACATGAATAACTGCATGTTATATTGGAGAGAGACTGAAAATCTTCGGTCTTGTATCTTTTGTGGTTATTCCAAGGACAATCTTATACCAGCTTCTTACAATAAAATATGAAAATTGGTGGCTAATTTTGATTTCCCGTTTCTGATAATATATGTTTACATGAATAACTGCATGTTACATTGGAGAGAGACTAAAAATCTTCGGTCTTGTATCTTTTGTGGTTATTCCAAGGACAATCTTATACCAGCTTCTACAATAAAGTATGAAAATTGGTGGCTAATTTTGATTTCCCGTTTCTGATAATATATGTTTACATGAATAACTGCATGTTATATTGGAGAGAGACTAAAAATCTTCAGTCTTGTATCTTTTGTGGTTATTCTTGTACATGCGGAAAAGATCATGGTAATAGATGTTTACTATCCTGAAAATTATTTTTTGCAGACTGACCTACCTAATATGAAGATTATATTAGTCGTTTCTCTTGCCCATTCTAATTTCTTTATTCTTAATGTTCTAATTTAGCATATATTTTTTGGGTGGAATAGCCAATAGGCAAAAAATAAAATTTGTATCTTGTTTTCAGATTAAATGTTAAAAAAAAGCATAACAAAAAAAAATTATAGGAAAAACAAAAAAAAATATTCAAACATAAAATTACGAAACGGTTCAAACACGGGTGATCTGATCATACAAATATTCGAAAATTTCGACTATCAAGTAAAGTGATATTTTACTTTTAGTTGTTTCATTTCCGAGGAAACTACTCTTCACCAAAACAAAACAACTACTAACTTATAACTTGGTCCGCAAAATTATTTATATTTTGTACCACATTTTTTATTGTTGTTACATAAATATTTTTTATTTTCATACAATCTTAACGTATTGAACCGATGATTACTAAGAAGTGAAAAATTATAAATTATATACACCATTTGAACTACAAAACTATTTTAAGACCATAGAAACTAAAATATCTCACATGATCGGTATGGGGCACCTGCTCCACCTTACCAAAATATCTACGTCCGCCCTTGGACCACATATAATTAAACCATTAGCCACACGATTAAAACAAGAACTTTTCTATTCTATATATATAATTCCTTCTTTTCTTTTTTTGTCAATACCTCTATATAATTCCATCATTAACTTTTCTAAATAATAGATTTCCACCTTTTTATTCATACCATAAACTGAAATTCTCACAAAGTCACAATACTCAACTTAAGTCAATGTAAACAAGTCCTCATAGTCACACCAAAAAATCATAGATTTTAAAGTAAGATGTTTAAATATTGTCGTTGGGAGGTGTAGCTCTTAAATATTCTTATCCCATGAAATTTTTCACGTGGCGAATTTGAAGTTTTTTGTTTTATCTAACAATTTTATCGCATCAATTTTTATTGGACATAGTTTTATGCGAGTCGCATAATTTTATTTGAGTGAGTGGGTGGGTAAAAAGCAAGCCAAAACAAGTTGAGTTGTGTAATCCAAAAAAAAACCTGAATACTAGATTGAATTATTATCCACATATGGCAGTTGAAGTAATAAGGAAATACATGTGAGTATACATCTGACTTCACGATGGCCATTATTTGAAGTAATAAGCCATTAAACTCTTTGACGACAAAACAGTTCAGGGCTCCTAACTAGCCGCCCCTATGTAGATTGAATTTATTTGTGGGTCGGTTTGTGGATCAAATTGATTTCACATCGGGTAACTGTTCTATAGTTCAAATACGAATGTAAAATCAACCAGTTTTCGCTGCGCATATTATCTCAGTCAGAATACTAGAAAACCAAATTTCTTTGCAGATTTTAAATATTAAGACTAACAATAACAACAAACTCAATTGCTCACAAAAATTCTAAACCAAATCTCTTTGCAAATATAATATTTGCTTAATTAAAATAGCCCAGACAACTTATCGCATCTACCAATTAACCTAAGGTTATAATTTTAAGTGGCCAACAAAATATTAACATTAACACACAATCTAGATGAAAGATCAATTGAAAACCCTACCAATTCTAACAATTTTCCATGCTCTTTGAATAACCATAAGCCCAAAGAGTAATTTACTCAAACATAATCATAAAAACACAAGACGTGTTTGAAGGAAAATAGAGTAAGAAATACTAAGGTTCAAAAAACCGGATGAATGAAACACATCTCCCTTAAACTAAAGCAAAAACTAAGATAAGATAGCTTAATTAAACAGTGGCCGGAAAATCCTTATTTATACTCAAAATCACGTATGGGCCAAAAAAGACAATTTTTGGAAGTTTCAGGGTCAAAACTGCAAATAAAGAAACTGTCTTTGCTGAAATTTGAAGGGTGTCAACCGACACCACCCCGAGTGTCGATCGACACCCTAGTAGATCAACCGTTTTATTCGCTTTCTGGTCGATTTAGACGTGGCACTGCTTGTGGGATGAATTGGGATGCACCGATCCAGTACCAGATCGATCTAGCACTTTTCAATATTTTCTCTCCCTTTTACTTCCATTTTTCAATCCTTAAGTCATGGCCTACATCCTTATATGTTTGAATCTGAAATGACCCTTAAGACATCATACTCTAAAAACGAATAGATATCATGGTTAAAAACCTTTCAAAACCTAGTATGTGAACTCCCCAAGACTTAGACTTTGCTTGTCCTCAAGCAATGCAAAGAACTAAACATGTTAAAGAGGTTTGAAAAACTTGAAACTCACCTTCTTTAGAGCATCGCAAATGACCTTTCGGCTTAGTAATCCACACATTTACAGAATCAATCCAGAATTCAACCACCATGTAACCTTCGTAGTCTTCCAGATTCAAACCACAATCCTTATACATAATCCAATAATCATTATTGGTCGTCTCATATTATGATCGCAACGCCAATAACCTTGTAAACTCTTTCCGAAACAATACCTTGGCAAAACAACCTCATACTTTGTACTCTCCCCAAGACTTGTTCTTTGTTCATTCTCTTCTTTTCTTTTCTTTTCTTTTCTTCGATTTCTTCAAAGATGTTAGCAAATATTTTAGTTATAGCAGCATCATCGAGGCTTTGTCCCTCAGGTTTGCTTCCAAACATTGTGTGATCATCCCTTCACACGAAGATTGAAATGATGGAATCACGAGAATATTTCTTATCCTTCACAATCTGATAATCATTTTCATCTTTTCTTCTCTGTGTTAGTCATTGTCTCGAAAAAGAGACAAATCTTCATGTCTGAATAGGTTGAAATGCCAAGTATGAATTGAGAATCAAACTCTTGTGCGTTAGTCACCTTAATGAAGTGCAAGTAAGCTCAAACTTTGTAGAATGTCTTCAAAGGATATGGATATCTCCGGTCAACTGGTTAGTCCTTGGATTTGTCATTAGCCTCATTCTAAAGTTTACCTGTAACAATGATCACTTAGCTAAATAAGACATGCAGTAAACCAGAAAAGATCATCGTTTCAGACAATTTTTAACTCGATAAAACGATTTTTGACTCAAGAAGAACTCCAAGAAAGCAAAATACATAAGAGAAGAGTTCAATCTTACTTTTGGGGTTATTCACGATGGCTCTCGGATGTATTTCGACAAGAGTAAGAATAGAGGCGTTGAAAGTGAAATGTGAGGTTTCCCAGTTGACAGTATTATGTTTCTTTACAGAGCTTGCGGTGTTTATTTTTGTTTCAAAGTTTGATTAAACATCCATGTTTCCTTTGTCACTTTGAATTTGATAGATTCTTATATGTTAAAAAAAAAGAAAAGAAAAACTAAAATTTGTATATTTTTTTTTTTTTGATCAAAAACAAATTTGTATATTAAATGGTGTTTATTTCAGCAATTTTTTCTAAAAACATTAATATACGTAAGATTTTTTTTTTGAGTTGCTAACTCTTACTTTGATAATAAGCTAATAATTAAATGCAAATTATCTATAACCAACCAATAACAGAGATACAAACGAAGACCACAACAGTAAGATAATGACGTATGCAGTGATCTAAGCGCTTTCTAAACTCCATTTTAAAATGCATTTAAGTCAAATGAAATTTTAAATGTATCAAGGTACCTTTCAAACTATAATTGAAGTTCCATTTTGTTCACATCGACACACAAAAATTTACTTTACACGAAAGCAAAAATCCATCAAAACTCACGAATCCAATCACAACAATGGCGAATGAAGTGATTCTTATAGATTTCTGGCCCAGCCCGTTCGGCATAAGGGCCAGAATCGCTTTAAGAGAGAAAGGAGTTGAGTTTGAATGCAGAGATGAGAATCTGAGGAACAAAAGCCCTTTGCTTCTTGAGATGAATCCGATTCACAAGAAGATTCCGGTTCTGATCCATAACGGTAAAGCAGTTTGTGAATCCATGAACATAGTCCAGTACATCGACGAGGTCTGGTCCGACAGTAGCCCGATCCTTCCTTCTGATCCTTACCAGAGAGCTCAAGCCAGATTCTGGGTCGACTTCATTGACACAAAGGTACTAATCCACAATCCCTTTGTAGAATCGTAAATTGAGAATCTTATGTTTGACAATGTGGAAATGGACTAGGTGTTCGAGCCAGCGGATAAGATTTGGTCAACGAAGGGTGAGGTCCAAGAAACAGCCAAGAGAGAATATATTGAAGCACTCAAGATTCTTGAATGTGAGCTTGGAGACAAACCTTACTTTGGCGGAGACAACTTTGGATTCGTAGACATTGCCATGACCGGTTATTACAGCTGGTTCGAGGCCTTTGAGATATTAGGTAACTTCAGCATTGAGCCAGAGGTTCCAACACTGATGGCTTCAGCTAAGAGGTGTTTGCAGAGAGAAAGCGTTGTTAAGTCTCTCCCTGACTCTGAGAAGATCATTGAATATGGATTTAAGATTAGGAAGATACATTGTGTATGAATCATCATCCTACGCGTTTGGATCCTGAATGAACTCCATGTCACATTCTATGCTCTCTGTTTTTTTAAGGTTTCTGTCTTTTTCACCGAATAATATTTGTTTCTTGTCACTCAAGAATAAGGTTCTTTGCTTTGTAAAAAACCGTGTATTCTTCTCTTCTGTAAAAAGTTGAGAATGGAAAAGTTTATTCAGAGTCACAAGCATAATGCAGAATACGATTCGGAACTCTTTTTTTTCTCTTGGCTATATAATTACTAAAAACTATACTAGTCACCCGTTGAGCTTCACAAATAGCAAAATAAAATGGCGGACGAAGATATCCTGTTGGATTATTGGGCTAGTATGTTTGGGATGAGGACAAGGATTGCGTTAGAGGAGAAAGGTGTGAAATATGAATGCAGAGAAGAAGATCTGAGCAGCCAAAGCCCTTTACTTCTTGAGATGAATCCGATTTACAAGAAAATTCCCATTTTGATTCACCATGATAAACCGATCTGCGAATCTATATTTCAGGTTCAGTACATCGACGAGGTCTGGCCCGACACAAATCCGATACTCTCTTCGGATCCTTACCAGAGAGCTCAGGCTAGATTCTGGTCAGATTATATTGACAAAAAGGTCACATTCTCTTGGTTTTTGAGTATTTAGCATTATGATCTCTTACATATTTTAATGTGTTACTAATTCTTGTTGGGGACACACTTGAATCAGACGTATGGACCGTGTAAGGCTTTATGGTCATAAACAGAAGAGAAGCAAGAAGCTGCTAAGATGAAGTTCATCAAAGTACTCAAGACTCTTGACTCGGAGCTCAAAGAAAAAATATTTCTTTGGAGGGAATGAATTCGGACTTGTGGACATTTGCTTTTATCGGATTCTATAGTTGGTTCCCTACTTACGAGGAGATAGCTAATTTCAGTATCATAGCAGAGTTTCCTAAGCTGCTTGGGGAGAGAGGTGTTTGAAAAGAGGAAGTGTGTCTAAGGCCTTGCCTGGCTCAGATAAGATTCTTAAGTCCGTCTCTGAACATCGGAAGAGAATTTTAGGAATTGATTAAAGCCATGTACAAGATTTCCCCTGTTTTGCCCTGTTTCTGAATCAATCAAATCATCCTTAGAAAAGGCCTTAACTAGAGAAAGCAGACGAAAACAATGTAAACGTGTAAAATCATCCTTAGTTAGCCAATAGGATATACTAAATCAGTAAGAGAGGAATAAAATCGAATAATAAACCAAACGAAAATTTTGTCAATGTAAGCTAGTCAGCAGGAATGATGTATCCAATAATTTTTGTTTTGTTATGTTATCCTACATGTCTGATACTTAAAACAGCTATCACGAAATTGGATTAGATCAGAGAATGTTTTGATTCGAACTAACCATGTTTAAAGGTAATAATATCCACAAAACTTGTTGAGAACATGGATAGTAATAGTTGTAGTTGAGGAGGCAAAGTGGATTGCAGCCACTCTAGCTGCTGTAATAAACGCAACTGCAACTGCTGTAGCTGCATTGAGCCAGGGAAAGATTGAGGTCACTATGCTTGCCTTTTTGTTTGAACTTTTAATAACCGAAGTCCGAGAGAATTTGCGGGTCAAGAAACTGAATTAAAGCAGTTAGTGGAACCGATTCAATGGAAGCACTGGAGAGGGGAAACAAAGGAAACGGACGGTGAGCATTCTAGACAAGACCAAGAAAGAATTGGGAGGAAAACAAAGGTGTTGAACACGAGCTTGGTAAGTGCAAGAAGAGTTCGCTCTTAGAGTATTCTTTTTATGTAAGTATTGTTTTCTTGATAAGTGATCTCCTCCTACGAGAGACTTTGTAGCATTTTCTCATGGGATGTGCTCTGTGGCTCATTTTTGCACTTTTCTTTCAATGTATTTACTTTTAAGTATAATATTTTCTTCTTCTTTGTGAGACTAGGAGTAAACTTGTGAGACGAGATGATGATGTCACACATATATATGGCTGACTTTGAATTCCTTATCCACAAAATCTCCTAATTATCCTTCTTCCTCAACCAAAGCCTCATTATTAACAACAACACAAACAATCACGTACAGAAAGCGACGACAATGATGCTCCCCAATGCAAAACTCTCGTCCCCATCCCCAAAATTTCCACCATCACCTATAGAACCACCGCAGCTCAACCGTAAAACCACCGTAGGAGCCTTCCCGTTACTGGAACGAAACTGCAAATTATCTCGGCGGAATCGAAGTAAATCCTCGTTGCTTCTACTCCTCAGTACTCAAACCACTCTCACTCCATTGCTCGATTTCTCCAAAGCCCAAGCAGATACAATCGATAATCCCACAAATTGTGGAAACAGAGTAAGCAATGTTGATGATACCTTAATTTCAATTTCAGATTGCTTCTAATATTCCCAAATTTCGTAATCCTCAGGTTCCAACTAAGAAAGCATTCATCGACGTATCGGTCGACGGAGAATCAATCGGACGGATCGTAATCGGGTTATACGGAGACGATGTACCTTCGGGAACAGCTAGATTCAGTAGTATCGTAAGCGGGAAAGCCGGAATTAGTTACCGGAGAAAAGACTTCGTCAAAATCATGCCAGGTTACGTCCAACACGGCGGAATCAGATCTTACGGCGCCGATGCTGATCGAGCCACCGCGGCGGAAGGAAGTCTTCAAAACCTAAAGGAAGAGTGGGAGAGAAGGCGAAGATGTAACGAAGTTAAATCGGGAAGTGTTGGAATCGTGGTGAGAGATCCGTTGAAACCGCCGCCGAAGTCCAAATTAGTGGCGAGGAATGGGAAATTGGAGGTGAAAGAAGAGGAAACTGCGGTGGGACCGAACGGAACGGAGTTTGTTATAACGGCGGTTGATTCGCCGGAGTTGGAAGATTCGGTGCTTGTGATTGGGGAAGTTTTGGAAGGGATGAGTGTTGTGGAGAAGATGAGAGAAGTGAAGACGGTTAGGGATAATACTAGTTCTCCTTATTTCAGGTAAATGATCTGAATGTTATTATTTGACCGTTGGATTTGAATTGTGAATATGAGATTTAAGATTTGTGATTTGTGCGGATAGGGTGGCTAAGGTGATCGGAGATAAAAGAGCTGTGGTGGCGGAGAGAGGGTTTAATCGGCCTTATTCGAAAGTCGTGGTAACTAACTGTGGTTTGATGGAGTCATAGTTGTGTATATGATGAGCTTCATGTTTTGTGCTATGCAAGAACTTTGTAATTTTGGAGAGTTGTGATAAGGGCTCACATTGTGAATTCAGTATTATGGAATGAGGATTTAGATTAGACATTTTGGTAAAAATGGGTTGATGTTGAAGAATATAACAAGCATGAAGAGCAAAAAAGAACTTCAGCTATATTCTGGACCTTCTTTAAGCTCATCTCGTTTGCCGTTATGGGAACTTCTTGCCATGTCCACAATGATATGACGAGAGGATCCACAGTACTATACACCAGCCTTTATTAAATGCTGCAATCTTCTAAACTCGGCGATCTTCATGTTCTTGATATATAAAATGCTTACTTCTTGGTCAAAAAATTAAAAAAAAAATGAGAAAAAAAAAATTAGGATAGCTTGGTCCACACAATTAAAGCCCGCAAAACTCAAAAGCCCACGATTGGCCCATGTAAATTTAGAGTTTCTCTTCTTCCCTATCTCCGCCTCCGCTTCTCCCTTATACTCTCTCAGCCGGAAATTTTTTTCATAGGCAACAGAAAGCAACGATGCCGGCGAAACAGAGGACACCGAAGGTCAACAGAAACCCTGATCTGATCAGGGGAGTAGGTAAATACTCAAGGTCCCAGATGTACCACAAGAGAGGTTTGTGGGCAATCAAGGCCAAAAATGGTGGTACTTTCCCTCGTCATGATGCTAAATCGAAGGTTGATGCTCCGGTTGAGAAGCCACCGAAGTTTTATCCAGCTGAAGATGTTAAGAAGCCTCTCGCCAACAGACGCAATCCAAAACCCACCAAGCTCAGGTACTTTGTGGTTTTGCTGGTGTCTGTAGATACTCTCTTTGGCTATTAAGTAGTGATTTACATGTAATTAGATTCTTTGAATCTACCGGAACGATCGACTAGTTTGAGTGTTGCTTTGGTAGAAGAACAGTTGAAATGTAATGTTTAAGAAGATTACTTTTTTTGTATCCTAGATTTGGTGAGATTGATTTGGTTTTTGAAGGTATGTTTTTGGAGGAAATGTAGTCCATGTTTTGAAAAGAGTTTAATTTGCTTCTTTATGGTTAGATTTTCAATTGTAATCCGATCATCTTATTTACGTGTTGCAGAGCCAGCATCACCCCAGGGACAGTGCTTATTATCCTTGCTGGTAGGTTCAAGGGAAAGAGGGTTGTCTTCCTTAAGCAGCTTGCTTCTGGTTTGCTTCTTGTGACCGGTAAGTTATTTTTTATCTGTTGTCGTGATCCTTTCCACCTTCGTTAATTGTTCTGTTTGGATAATCTGACATGTTCCTTGTTTGTGTTGAGCTTTCAGGACCATTCAAGGTAAATGGAGTTCCTTTGAGGCGTGTTAACCAGTCCTATGTCATTGGCACTTCCACCAAGGTTGACATTTCTGGAGTCAGCCTTGACAAATTCGATGATAAGTACTTTGGAAAGGTTGCTGAGAAGAAAAAGAAAAAGGGGGAAGGAGAGTTCTTTGAGGCCGAGAAAGAGGTATCTTAAACTCTTTTATAGAATTCATATGGTCTCACACTCGGATGTACTTGATTCTCATTGAGTAATGGGATATAATAATTCACTTGTACATTAGCGGATGAAAAACTATGTTTGACCATCTTATGGCTTCTGGATTCTGCAGGAGAAGAAGGAGATTCCACAAGGGAAGAAAGACGACCAGAAAACGGTTGATGCTGCTTTGATCAAAGCCATTGAAGCAGTTCCAGAGTTGAAGACTTACCTTGGCGCAAGGTTTTCACTGAAACAAGGAATGAAGCCCCATGAGCTTGTTTTCTAGATTTCATAACCCTTGTATGAGGTTTCTAGAGTATCTGTCTTCTCAAGTCTTACCTTCTAAATGGTTGGTCCTGCTCTTGTTCACCGATCAAAGACAAATTTTTGGCTGCTACATTTCATATTTTCTGTTTCACATATGGATAATTTATCATTCTTGTTTTTATGGACGTGTAAGTTGTAGCAATGGAGTCAAAAGTTTTCAGAAGATTTTTAGTAATACTTATTATGACAGGTTGAGGATTTGATGAAATGATATTTGATATTACGAAATAAACACCTAGAAGATTATGTCATTTGCCCACATTCTAAATGATAACCTTATTATTACTAATCTTTTACAAACACAGATTAGATCAAGCCGGAGGAGCTTCTAGTTGAATTTGATCACTATCTTTAGGCGTTTCTTTGCCTGCGGAATCAGCAACTTTTGCTCCAGCCTCAACGTCTCCGTGCAGACACCGTCTCCATTTCCGTGTCAGCCACCCTAAAATCCCACCACCATTTATCATCTCCAACGGATTGACTTCAACTACTATACCTGTTTTCTGGCGACGGCGGCGAGCGCATATCCGGCCCAAGAAGCAGGAGAGAACTGCAAGAACGACTATGACAGAGATAACTGCGAAGAAGGGTCCAATGGAACCGAAAGGGTAATGGCTCGGACCGCTTGGTGCTGCGACCATATTAGCATTGGTCTCTGTAGGTTCGATCTCATTGCCTCCTGATTGCTGTTGCGGTTGTGGTTGGGTAGGAAACAACGAAGTGGTGCTACTAGTACTAGTCATTGCCATTGGATCTTGGTGATGTTTTGGTTCTTGGAGAGTAATATTTAGTTATATATGGTATATCTGGAAGTGAACATGTATATATAGGCATGTGCACATGAATATAGGTCTTTTGAAGAGCTTTTAGCCGACCAATGTTTGTTGAAGAACGACATGGAAAGGTGAATAAAGGGGATAAATCCTCATCAGCTTCTTGAAAAGCTTCGCGAACTATAAAATTATATAATGCATTGCTCTCTTAGAGGTGAAGGAAACGTGAACTTATAGTCTTGATCTGCTTTGGGTGTTTGACTGTTTGTGAAAGTGTCGGGATTAAAATCCTACTGTTTTTAGGTTTATAACTGTCACTGCCAAGTTAAATTTGGTGTTTTATTTCTAAAAAGTAAAAATTATAGCAAAAGGGAAAAACAGAATGTAGAAAATAATCACACTAGTTCAGAATTTTTTTTTTTTTTTTTTTTAACAAGTTCAGAAATAATTGTTCTATTCGATTACTTTTTTTTAATATAGATAAAATTTTATTTGGGGACTAAGCTTAACTTTTTATAACTTAACACCAAACAGTCAAGCTTCCGCTAGCAAAAAAAAAAAAAAACAAAAAACAAAAAACAAACCGTTTACCATATTAAGGGCATCTCCAACCATAAAACTCTAATTAGTGTAATTTTAACACCAAATTTGATGTTACGGTGTTTTTCATCTCCAACTATAACACCAAATATCACTTCAAAAATAATATTTATTACTATTATATTATTAATTCTTCTTTTTTAAAAAACCTAAATAGTTTTGGTAAATTAAATTCTTAAAAACTAAATTACATTGTGCTAAATTTTAATGCTTTTAGTTTAATTCAACTTTTAATTTATATGTTAAATCTAAATAAATTTTTAATTTTGTTAAATGTTGTGCATTAATTACAACGAAAATTTTGTATTAGTGCAATTGAAAGTATAAAAGTATTTATGATATAATTATGTTTTATTTATAATTTTTAATCAATTAATAAACACAAAAACCAAAATATATATATATATATATATATATTAATGTTTGGTGTGATGAATAGTATCACACTATTCACATAACACCAAATATTTGGTGTTGGTGTAGGTGTAATAGAGTCCCATTCGAGATAGCCTAAAGAGGTTATATTTAGAAACGAAGAACAACATTCCTCCGCACTAAAAATAGAAAAACAACATCGCATAGGCCAAACGCCATTCACTTCTTCTTCTCTAGATCACTCTAGACAAAGCTGATGAAATTGACCAGAGTCACAGAGATTATTGTTAGAGAAACTGACAAATGTAGCACATTTTGCTCTCCTAGTTTAAAGTTTGACATAATACGACATACATTTGGCAATGTCCACCAACCAGTTTCATAAAAGTAATTACGATTGTGGATTTTCTCAAATCAACACTCCACTGCTGCCTGGCTATTTCGTGATACTGATTGATTTTTGTGTGGAGGAGATCAAACTAGATGTATGATCACAAACTCTCCTTTGCAAGCCGAACTTCATGCTTTATTATTATCAATTCAACAATGGTTGTTTTGTTCTTGTTCACTGACCAAAGACAAAAAATTTTATTTCAAGTTTTATATCTATTTGCTTTTACATATGGAGTAACTATCTATACTTTTGCATGGGAGGGTTTTGAAAAAGCTTTTCTATAAAACTAGGAATTTAACATGTATGAATGCAAGCTTCAAAAATCATTTCAGTTAAATTAACTGTAAGAGCCTTGATAATCTTCTACATCGTCGATTGTCGACTTCAGAGCCCAAGCTAAGACAAGGCAGATGCTTGAAAGGACCAAAGCAGGGTAAGAAAACATGGAGAGATACTTCCATTGATGGACAATGGCTTTCAAGATGCTGAGCTGACAACCTCTGCAACTCAAACAATAGTCATAAGAACATTCTTCCGGAACCTTGTTTTGTACATACTGATGTTTCCAGCTCCATTCTCCTGGCTTATCGAACATCGTCTCGTCCCCACATCCGGGTGGTTGCGAGCAGCAATAAGTCTGCATAAACAGATATAGATTTCATATGAGCAAAGCCAGCTTCGAATATAACATTTCTTAGGTGATGTAAAAGTCGTAAGATTATATTAATAGTAAAAGATTGGAAACTAACCCAAACGTTGCTGTTTTTGCTGGCATTGAAATTACAATCATGTTTGTGAGTAATACAATATGTAACGTTATCAAACTTCTCCCGAGAGACGAGTCGTCCAAGCAACTGATTCACATTGCGGTGGTCCTCGGCAGGATTCTTGGCAATGCCAAAAGTGGTGTTGTAAATGAAACATTTGGTCGAGTAAGAAATTACAACGATTATGACCAAAATCATAGCATAGAAGAAAAATAGGAAGAGGCGTTTAGAGCGACAACATATGGCGTACAAACCGATCTGAGGAATCAGTGAAAGAAGCAGACCGAGTAAGACGAATTGGCCTGAGGTTTCTTGAATGCAAGATGACACAGTTGCTTTTTGGTAAAGACCTGTTCCCATCATCGTGAGTCCTATACAGATCATGACTATGGTCGTCATTGTTAGCAACCCCGTTTTCACCTCTGACATATTTTGAATTTCACAAAAACCCTCAAATTCAAGAGAAATTGTTACCAAATTTTTTCTTATAATAAGATGGGAATAAGGAGATGAAAAAGTGAGAATATAAACGTTTTTTGGTGAAGTCTTTTGTTGTTTTACAGAAAGTTTCTGGTATGGTTTGTTTGTTGTCAAGGTAATAATTAATAAATAGTTTTAAGACAACCTTGGGAGTTAAGATTGGTAACGGTCTTGTCTGTTTGGGAAATTAAAATGATTCATCTATTAATAGAAAAGTTATTCTTATTTCATTTGGGGATTTTTTTAACCCAATCAAGGTCTCAAAATTACTCCAAGTTGGGGCAATCTATCCTTTGTATGTATTCAAACCCATTTCTGAATAAGTCGATGTCAGCATTGACAAAATGAAATTGTTGTACATGTATATAAGATGCAATCCTACCAAAAGTACAAGCACCTTAACCATACAATCAACTGCCTTATTTTGTTAAAGCAATAAAATGAGATTTTAAGTTAGGTTCATCCAAAAGATGATTCGATGTTGAAAAGGTTAACAAGAGCCAATAGTTCAACTGGTAAAAATCTCAAACAAATACTAGAAGTTGCTTGTTCGATGGCTCTTGGGATGGAACCAAGTATTCATATTACATGTTCTGGTCCCGGATCTGAGGGGATACACCGGTCTAGATCCGGAACCTCTAAAGTCTAAATTACTGAAAAAAACAAAAAAAATGTTGAAGAGGATTTTAACTTGAGCCTTAAGTTGGGTAGTGAGCACATGTGTGTTCCATGTTCGAAAACGCGGCCGTGAAGGCCGTGGAGGTGGCGATTATGCACTCGGCGGTGAATCTCCGCCGGGAATTCACATTAATTGGATTCAAAATCGGAAAAACAAGTAAAACTTTTATGTTATTATTTGGTCTGAAAGGGATGAGGTATGTAAGATCTACCATTTTTAGTGAACCCCAACTAAATATAAGATGAAATTGATGAAAAAGAACAAAAAAAAAGTGATCGACGGCCATAGATTAACCAACTTGGGTATCAATAACTTATTGTTCATCAAGAAAAAACAATATATTAGTCCTAAAACTATTCATCTTAATATTAAATTAACTTTAGAAAAAATTCAAACACAAATGTCCGAATAATCGACTAATCGCTAGGCCCACTCTCACCGCCTAACTATATTTTGAACGTTGGTGTGATTTGATTACTCGTCTTTTTAGAAAAAAACTTTATGTGTTGCCGTTTTTCTTACCAAAGAAAAACCAATTCCGAATAAGCCTTTTGGTTGTTTTGGCACTTTAGATTCAATTGTCTTTATTCTTAATAGGGTTTATTTTGAGTTTTGTGTGCTTGAATTTGGTATATAATCTTGATTCCTTGTTGTAAGCTTTGCAGATTCTGGTTTGGACTTTGTTTCTCCGTTTAAGCTTGTAAAACAACATCTCTCCCCGTATGTTATATCACCAAATGACAGAAAATAAACAAAAAAAATTGGTTTACTCATCTTCTATATATGGGTTTGCCCTTATAGGTAATGTTTTTATTCAACTAAAATCAAACCGGAATTTTAAATCGAAACTGAACCGGTTAAATTCAGGTCTTTTGAGTTTGGACTCTCCTTAGTTTTCATCGCCTACTACAACAACCAGACGCACCAACCCCACAAGGCCATTTTTCAAATATATAAAACTCCTTCCTCTCTACAGTCAAAACAAACCAGACGAGATTTTTGCATTTCTAGGTTTCTCTCAATGGCTTTGACTACAAAACCTCACCATCTCCAGAGATCTTTCCTCTCTCCGCACTCTATTTCCGGCGACCGGTATTCCAAATCCGCACCGTCATGTCTTAGATTCCGCCGCAGCGGCGTGCAATGCTCGGTGGTGGCTAAGGAGTGTAGAGTGAAAGGAGTGAAAGCGAGACAGATTATCGATAGTAGAGGGAATCCGACGGTTGAGGTTGATCTGATTACCGATGATCTGTATCGTTCGGCTGTTCCCAGTGGTGCATCGACCGGGATCTATGAGGCTCTTGAGCTTAGAGATGGTGATAAGAGCGTTTACGGTGGTAAAGGTGTTCTTCAAGCTATTAAGAATATCAATGAACTTGTGGCTCCCAAACTCATCGGCGTTGACGTTAGGTAAGAACCAGAATCCGTAGCCTTAATTTGAGTATCCTGTGATTCTGAACTCAAGATGGTTAGATTTGAGGAAGTCTAGTTACAGGTTATTAAGCTTGTTTGTGGCATGTAGCTTTGAATTTGCTTTATACAGCTGAATGCGGAAGTAAGTGTCATTGTTGACTTGCTCCGTTTGTGGTTTCTGCTTCTGAGTCGTTGAGATTGCTTTCTTTTTTCTGTAAAGGAACCAAGCTGATGTTGATGCTCTTATGCTGGAGCTAGATGGGACCCCGAACAAGTCGAAACTCGGGGCTAATGCTATATTAGGAGTATCCCTGAGCGTTTGTAGGGCAGGTGCTGGAGCTAAAGGAGTGCCTTTGTACAAACACATCCAGGAACTGTCCGGGACAAAGGAGCTTGTTATGCCAGTTCCTGCATTCAATGTGATCAATGGAGGTAGTCATGCTGGGAATAGTTTGGCTATGCAAGAGTTTATGATACTACCCGTAGGAGCTACCTCATTCTCGGAGGCATTTCAGATGGGAAGTGAAGGTCAGTTTGTGATATTTGAACTCATGGTGGCTTATATTGTTTATGAGTTTGCAATAAATGTCAGAAAACCTGAAAAGCTGTGAATGTAACTTGTTCTTTACAGTTTATCATACATTGAAGGGAATAATCAAATCTAAGTACGGTCAAGATGCTTGTAATGTCGGAGATGAGGGAGGATTTGCTCCGAATGTTCAAGATAACAGAGAGGGGCTAGTTCTGCTCATTGATGCAATTGAAAAGGCCGGTTACACTGGAAAGGTAGTTAAGTTCTGCTTTTAAATGATGTAGTTCTTATTTTACAGGATAAAAAGGTGCTTGTCTGTTGTCTTTAGCTTATCAACCATCTGGCAGCTGCTGTGTCAATGTTAACACCACTCACATAATTTAATAACGTGTGCAGATCAAAATAGGAATGGATGTTGCTGCATCAGAGTTTTTCATGAAAGATGGTA
Source organism: Odontarrhena argentea (assembly GCA_900406245.1). Taxonomy (NCBI): domain Eukaryota; kingdom Viridiplantae; phylum Streptophyta; class Magnoliopsida; order Brassicales; family Brassicaceae; genus Odontarrhena; species Odontarrhena argentea. Next base: position 32,732 of record OVAF01000078.1, on the reverse strand, counting down.
GATACGATCTCAACTTTAAGAAACAGCCAAACGATGGAGCTCATGTTCTATCAGCTGAGAGTCTTGCTGACCTCTACAGAGAATTCATTAAGGATTTCCCTATTGTCTCTATCGAAGATCCTTTTGACCAGGATGATTGGAGCTCATGGGCTTCATTGCAGTCCTCTGTGGATATCCAACTCGTAGGGGATGACTTATTGGTCACTAACCCGAAGAGGATAGCTGAAGCTATCAAGAAAAAGTCATGCAATGCTCTACTCTTAAAGGTAAACATAAAGTTTTGTAATTCTTACTTCCATTTACACAATGTAGTAATGTACCTCTCTTCTGCGATCCTATATACCGTTTATCTATCTTATGTGCAATTCGTCGATCCGCAGGTTAACCAGATTGGATCAGTGACTGAGTCAATCCAAGCAGCGCTTGACTCGAAAGCTGCAGGCTGGGGTGTAATGGTTAGTCACAGGAGTGGTGAGACAGAGGATAACTTCATCGCAGATCTTTCTGTTGGTTTGGCAAGCGGACAGGTATTTTCCTTTAAACCTGTCTGCATCACATAGTGTTTACTGTTTACTGTTCTCTAATATTTCATTCCTTGTTATGTAGATCAAGACTGGTGCTCCTTGCCGAAGTGAACGATTGTCAAAATACAACCAGGTAATTAACTAACATCCAACAGCAAGTATTTGCATGTATGCTTGTTCCTGCATATCTAGTTTATATAACCTTTGAAGTGAACTGAAACAGTGAATTTGATTTATTTGACATTGCAGCTTCTCCGTATTGAAGAGGAGCTAGGCAATGTGCGATACGCAGGGGAAGCTTTCAGATCACCATGAGAGAATTGAGAAGGCATCCTTGGCTTTTGCTTACAGGATTAAGCAAAACCAAGTGACTCCTAGTATCACCTTTTTGTAGTTGTCTTGAGAATTATCAAATTTTATTATAACAAAAAAAAAACAAATAAAAGATTTTCCACAAGTCTTGTGTTGTAATGTGAGTGATACTGAAATGGGCATGGATCGACCAGGCATATTCCAGATTGATCAGATAACCGGATCAAACCGGAGTTTGCCATTATCTCTGATGCACTGTCTGGATTTATGTTGATTTGATTGTTCCTAAGTTCTAATGATTGGTAGTTTATTTGTTTTGATGGGACTTAATTTTGGACTTTATGGTTGAAATCGAGCCCCTTCCTACAATATTCCCCATGTAAAAAAAAAAAAAAAAATTGGTGACCTAGTTAATAATGGTTAGAGTCTTAGAAATTAATTCGGTTGTTTTTGGTTATTTTATTTTTCTAGATAGATCGTGTTTGAGACAAACGGTTGCAATAGATGGATTAAAAAGTGATTAGTAATTCAAGGGAATCAAATGTGAACCACCCTCAAAATAGGTGAATGTATACCCTTATTTTGTATATCAAACGGGAGGTTAGATCTTTTATAAATATATGTAAATTGTTATCTTTAAAATACTGTAAAATGAAACTAAAATGTGAAAGTTTTATATATGTAATATAAATTTTAGCTAGTTTTCTTTTATCAACAACATATTAATAATATTATAAACTTTTTTTTTTTTTTGGGTGAACAATATTAGAAACTATTTTCGAGTGTTCAAACTAGAAAAAAAATCCATAAAAAAACATAATACAAGAAAAATGAGTCAAACAGTTTACGTTCTAAAAAACCAGGGAACCAAACTTAAGGAGAATTCAGAAAAAATGTGCACTAAACTAACCGATCACTTCAAACATGTAACCAAAGATGGGTGGTGTCTGAATAACATTTATTAACTTCAAACAGCCGTCTCAAATATTTGATACGGTACTAAGCCCCATTTCAAGATGCTATATATTGCACGTACTTGTGCTAACAACTTCAAGTGCAAATGATTTACTACTTGATCCTCAGGTGATCTTATTGGTGACATTTAGGAGGGTGTCTCCATTTAAAAAAAAATCAAAAAAATAAAAATAATAGGATGAATGTCTTAAAAAGATGAGAGAGTGTCTTTGTGTCTTATTTAAGACACTCCCTAATACCTTACGACACCCAAAAATTTAAATATTAGTAAAAAAATAATTTTATATAAGATACTCAATTGAAGTTTCCCAATATGGATGTTCTAATTAGGTGATTTTGTCATTTGTTCTTTCGATTTAATCGCTTGGAATTAATCATAGCTATTATTTAACTAATCATTTTAACTCAGTTGTTTTCTTTTTTTATTCATTTTACATATATTGTCGTTATTCTACAACAAATAATACTAAATATCATAATAAAATATATATTACCACATTATCATAATATTAGTAATTGTTTAGACAACCTAGAAGCTAATCGCATATAAGATATATTGAACTTCAACGTCTAAACGACATAAAAAAACATCTCTTTTTATAACACTGACTACAACTATAGAAAAACGATAATTAACTATCATATCTAAACGAGATTTACCAATTGAATACCGAGAAAGCAAACAAATAAACATAACCATTTAGCGACAAATTGTTCTGGAAGAAGAATTTAGACTATTCATCATTTTGCGTGTTCAGTTTTGATTTTTTNAGACAAAAACTTCAATCAAACAAAATAAACCTCTGCTAAACCCCCCTATTTACAAGCCATATGTAATGAGCATCTTCAAAATTGCTCTCTCTTCTCACCGCAAGAGTTTGACATCGGACCGTTAGAGTTTGTTCAGTTTTGATTTTGCATTGCCCATGCCATTACTCATCAGTCATCAGCCATCAACAAGACAACAAATCACCACCGCTCGTTAATGAGCACATGCCCATATGTTTTATTTTAACATAAACCGTTGGACTACACATCATAATCAATAATCATATGTTTACATAATTTAATTTCATATTATTTCATACTATTCCTATATTATTTGATCTGTAGAGCCAAAAATTCATTTCTAAATCTTATATGGACACGAAAAACANAAAAAATTTATTTAAAAAAAAAAAAAAAAAAAAAGTGGTTAGAAATTGCGAACAAAACCATTTGATTTTCATTTTCTGTCAGCCCCACCAACTATTTATAGAAATACGTACAAAAAGGCAAAGAAGTGGCGCTACCAGATTTTATAGGCTACCAATTTATTATTAGGCGATATCTACATTTTGATAGCAACCAATATTTACTATAATCATTATATATATTTTTAAAAAAATATTGAGAGGTCACAAATGGGATAAGAGCATCCCAATGGGAGGTTCTTATAAAAACCCCTATTTAAAAGAAAAGAAGAAAAATAAAAGAAATTAAGTTGGGTCTCTTAAAATGCATATGAAATTCTTATGTAAAAACCTCAAAACACAAATAAGAACCTCTATACTATAATAATAATAAAATATTTAAGAATCCTTCTCTAAGAAACTACCATTAGCGATGCTCTAAGTCTTTGCATTTTGTTTTCTTTTCTACTCGAGTATTCTCATAAACGTTTGGGTTTATGTTACAATGGCACGTAGCCCTCCAGATATTATATATTTTATTGGAATATAAAACAAATTCGTACAGACTTTTTCAAATGATTAGCCTTTTTATATATTTAGAAGATTAATTAAGTAAGGTTAAAAGATTTATTCTCTCTGTTCTCTAACTTACACTTTTCGTATTCTTAAACTGCAAGGTAGATAAATCTTCTCTGATGTAAGTCAGAATGTTAATTTGCAATTTTAAGCAAGCCAAAAGGCCCAAAACTCATGCTTGCCATCTTTCAAGGAATAATTTTTTTTTTTGATTTCTACATTTTTCAAACATCAATTATATGGTTATTTTCCTCTTAAGGAGAGGTATATTCTTTTTTTCTTTCAATAATAATAATATGCATTAAATTGGGTTCGAATTGAGGCGATGTCACTGTGACAATACTAGCACAAACCACTAAGTTACAAGTCTCAGAACTTATTTCGTTGACAGCTTTAATAGTCCTGTACTTAGTTAATAAACCTGAGACACCATGTGCTATTTTTCTCGTTGCCTAACACCATAAACTATCATTTCCTATGATTTAACTACACAAACATTTGATACTCGTTCCTAATAAGCACATTTTATTGAACCGATGCTAAACCGAATAATTAGCGATATCAAATCGCGTTTTGTGTTTAATAAATATTATTTTAATAATTTTAAAAATCTAATTAATCTTCAGAATCCAAATGAAATCGAGATTGACCAAACCGATTAAACCTAAACCAAAACTAATTAAACCATGACCCAAAGTCTCCTCTGATCATTTTGAACAGAAATCGAATTGGGGAAAACGTAACATTAGGTTTTCTGGGTTTCAATCTCTCTCTTAAGTTCGAATCACTCAATTTTTGTTTATTGCTGTCACGAGAGAGCCCCTATCACGAACCCTAACTTTTATGTTCTTCCCCAATTCACTTTCGATATGTTTAGACTTTGAGTTATGGTTTAATTGGTTTTGGTTTAGGTTTAATCGGTTTGGTCAATCTCGATTTCATTTGGTTTCTGAAGATTAATTAGATTTTTAAAATTATTAAAATAAGATTTATTAAACACAAAACGCGATTTGATATCGCTAATTACTCGGTTTAGTATCGGTTCAATTAAATGTGGTTATTAGGAACAAGTATCAAAAGTTTGTGTAGTTAAATCATAAAAAATGATAGTTTATGGTGTTAGGCAACGAGAAAAATAGTACATGGTGTCTTAGGTTTATTCACTATAATACATGGCTATTAAAGCTGTCATCGTTTTGTTTTTAATCTTTTTTTTATTTTGATAATTTTGTAAGAAAACATCAATAATTAGATTCCCAAATTTTCTTTTGTTCGTCTATAAAATGTAGGATTGGTTATGTTCATTCGATTTGGGATTCTATACTATATAAATCTATATATATTGGGGAAAAAACTCAGATGTACATCGCAAATTTAAAAAATTAAAAAATATTTGCCAAACCAAAAAAGAAAAAGAAGCAAGACCATAAAAACTCAAGAGAATATAAAATTTATTAAACAATCTAGAATTTAAAATCAACAGACTTAGCGTAAAATATTCAACTACTACGCATCCACTGCCAATATTTACAAAAAGAAATTAATATAATTGAATGTGACCCTGTTACCAATATCCATTTGAAAATTTCAATGTCACAAAATCTGAAATTTTGTTAATATAAGTTATTTTATTTTGGATTAGTACTAATTATCACCTCCTTGTCATTACACTTTATCATTTCTATAAAAAAAATCGAAATTTGTTTCTAATCAGTTTTGGATATATAAATTAACATGCCTAGCTAAACTCCAAAGGGACTATAAGCCTACCTAGGCCACGTGTCTTTTAAATGTGCGTTGACTCGTCCACAGTTTGACTTTCTCTCTTCTGCAAAATCTATCGAAACCCCTAGAGAAAGTAATGTGACTCTCCATTGTTAAAAAACAAAAACAACATTTACGAAATAAAATAAAGATTATTAAAAATATTAAAATATTCTAATTGAAAACTATAAATAGGCATATGTATGAGATACATAATTTCATTTAATAGTTACCGAGCGATACAAAAAAAAAAAAAAGGAAACGTTATGAAGTTGTCCACAATCTCATCTCTTCTTCTAGTTTGCTCTCTTTCGTCGGTGGTTTTCTCCGATGACGAGTCCTTTCAGAAACTTCCGGTGCCGGAAAGTAGAACCGGCCCTGAATCTTTCGCCTTTGATTCCACCGGTAAAGGGTTCTATACCGGAGTCTCCGGGGGTAAAATCCTCAAGTATCTTCCCGAGACCGGTTATGTCAATTTTGCACAGATCACAGAATCCTCGTAAGTTTTATTTTTTATGTTCTTTAAATCTCCAAGATCAATACAAATATAACTTTTGATAATTATATGCATGTTTCTGGTTTTCCTGAAACTGGTATGTACTGACTTATATAATGAGTTATAACAACACATATATACATCGTTTTTTTTTTTTTTTTGTGATCACTGTGTTTGTGAATCGTTATCACTTTCTTTTTATACAAATGGCTTGATGAATTTTGTGGAAACACTTTGGTATTAACGTCCAAGTAGTCGGAATTAATGAAATATGATTTTAATAGTTTAACCATGATTAATAGTTTACCCATGATTTGTAGCATAGTTATTTTTGTTAATGTCCTCGTTATCTCCTTGTCTACGTTTCAACTCGGCTAAATGCATAATATTATAGAATTGTTTTTTTTTTTTTTTTTTTAATAATCCTGTTACAGCCTTACATGATAATCATCCCACATGTATATATATATATATATAGATATAAACTTGTATTTTGATGTCCACCCATAAAATCGGGCAAAATGATTAGGAATTAAATGGGCATATGGGATGAGTGGACAAGACGCAACCTATTTATTTCCACTCGTGTTTATCGGCGCACGTTAGCAAATTGTGTCGTTAAGTCCAAAACGATCCTAACCAAAAACTCAACACGAACACGCATCCACGTGAATATGTCAATAAAGTATCATATACTCATACAGCCCATACATTTTTCGTTTTTTTGGTTAAACAATGCAAACTACTTATTGTTTGGTTTTATATTAATTGCTATAGGAACTCTTCATGGTGCGAGGGAGTTATTGGTACGGCCTTAGCCGGTAAATGTGGACGACCAGCGGGAATAGCCATATATGAGAAAACAGGAGATCTCTACGTGGCTGATGCTCCTTTGGGTCTCCACGTTATATCTCCGGGCGGTGGTTTGGCCACGAAGATAGCCGACAGTGTAGACGGCAAGCCATTCATGTTTCTGGATGGTCTAGACGTTGATCAAACTACTGGTGTAGTCTACTTCACTTCCTTCAGCTCTCGCTTCTCCCCACTGTACGTAGTTCTTTCTCCTCTACTATGCATATATAGACCTGTCTTGTTTTCATTTAATTTAGAAACAAAAAAAGAAAGAAATTCAACAATGATGGCGGAATGGAATTTCTCCTATTTCCATAAAGAAAAGTAGAATATAACCACTTTTTCTCTTTCAAAAAAATAAAAAAAATTTAACAACTTTTTTTGTTATTTTATTTTGTTTTGGCGTCTTTTTTTTTTGTTAATTTTATAAATGAATTATATCATTGGGAGGTTTTATCATTATAAATAAGGCTTCGACTGGTAACCTCATCTGAATTTAGCAGTTGAGCATATATACTTTACTTATTTTGGTGATTTTCATTTAATTTAGAAACCCAATTGAAATGGAATTTCTCTTTTTCTAAAAGAAAAGTGAAATAGAACAACGTGTTTTTTTTTTTTTTTTTATAAACGAGAGGTATATGTCATTTGGATTCAAATCATTCTATAGTTGTTGACAAAAAGAAAAAAAAAAATCAATTTAAATCTCTTTTTGTTTTTATAATTTAACAATTTTCACAAGTCTGAATCATCCTTGGTTTTAACTTTTTATTTTCTTATATAAGAGGCTTGAGACTTTCAAAAGTTAACATTTTAATAAAATGAATAACTCCCAAAATATGTGCGCTATATATGTGAATGAAGAAAATATCATTTGAAAATCTTCACCTGTAATTGACCTAACTTGGTGAAATATCAATTTAAACCATCAACTAAATTTTCATAAATCTTTACCTAACTTTGTGACATATCAATTAACAACCATAATAATGTTTTAAAAAATATTTTCTTCTATCAATTAAAAACATTTATCCTAAAAATGCCTGATATTGATGATGTCTCTAAACATTATACGATTGATAGTATTTTTCTGATAATATTTGTTACTAAACATACATCATATATATATATTATTTTTTTGTGATGTATGTAGCCAAGTAATAATTGCATTGGGATTGAGGGACGCGACTGGAAAACTATTCAAATACGATCCATCCACCAAAGCTGTGACAGTATTGATGGAAGGTCTAAGTGGCTCAGCTGGTTGTGCTGTGAGCTCGGATGGTTCGTTCGTACTTGTTAGTCAGTTCACAAAGAGCAACATCAAGAGGTATTGGATCAAAGGACCCAAAGCTGGCACTTCTGAAGACTTCACCAACTCTGTCTCAAACCCTGACAATATTCGAAGAGTTGGATCTACTGGAAACTTTTGGGTCGCTTCGGTTGTGAACAAGATCATCGTACCTACAAACCCATCAGCGGTCAAAGTAAACTCTGATGGTGAAGTGCTTCAGACTATTCCTCTCAAGGAACAATTTGGAGACACTTTGCTCAGTGAAGTTAACGAGTTCCATGGGAATCTATACATTGGAACTCTCACAGGACCTTTTGCTGGAATTCTTAAGCTTTAAATTGGTATAAGAGTGTGGTTACTAGTTTGTCACTTTGAGCCCCGACTTGAAGGCAGCCAGTGTTTACGATTATGTAATCTTTTATTTTTGCTACTGGATATATGTGGAAAATATGGTCTGATTGTTGTTATATTAAAAAATAATATGTTGTAATTCTTTTAAATAAGGGATCTTATTTTGTAAACCTTCAAACAAGTCTAAAACATAACATGGTTTGGTAAGGCAAATGCTACATATTTTTTCATAACCTTCTTTAAACAAGAATTGTTCTCTAGCAGTTTTGTATCAAGACATTAGTAATAACAAATAACACTATATGCAGGGATTTGGTGCAAATCTCCGTATGAATGAACATATTTCCAAGTGGATCGATTTATTATGGTAATAGGAATCATTTATTTTGGCGCAAGTCTCAACAAAGTTTGGATAATGAACTAGCAAGTACGGAATTATTTACATGAATTTTGTATTTTATTTGGAAGAAAGGGAATAAAAATGATTTTCAAGGGATTCAGGTTGAATCTGCCAAAATTCTAAAATTCACAGATAGTGAGTGTTTGGGCGGAGGGGGCCCAAGTGGTAAGAAATCCGCCTTTATTGGAAATCTTTATTCCAGTTCAGGAACCATTTGATATTTTTTGTAAGATTAATGGTTCATGGGTGGATTGAGACTTGACATCGGGCTAAGTTGGGTGTGTTGTCAACTTGTCATGATTTCCTTGTTTTTCTGGTTTTATAACAAAAGAGAAAAATTATTTTTGATATATTTGATCTCTATGTTCTTTCCTTGAACATAAATGATCCCAATATGTGTACGAAATGCATACAATCAACATAACGTAGGTGTATTTGTTTCTTTATATTCAGCCAATTTGCTTAGTTTTGTATGATTTTGTTACTCAAAATATACCGTCAATATTCGTCATTTTAAGTTTGGATTGATACACATTATTTACAACTTTTACTCCACAAAATCTGTAAAATCCCCTAGAAAAGGAAAATATGATATGATCTCTCAATTTCTCAAAAAGACAAAAACTCAAACGAGCGCAAGGTGTGGCTCTTTTATGCCGTCATCTATTTGCTAACCAAGAAATCTTTTTCCTTTTTGTTAGCCAACATCAAAAAACCAAGAAGTCTCTCTTTTGCTTCTTTTCAAATCAAAACCTATAAAAACGCATATATAAATATGCACACACACAGATAGAGACTACATATAGTTTTTTTATTGAAAAAAAAACACACACAATGACTTCGTCTATCTTCGTTATTTCTCTTCTTCTTCTCTCTCTTTCATCGTCTGTTTTCTCCGATGACAAGTCTTTCCAGAAACTTCCTGTACCGGGAAAAAGGTCAGGCCCTGAAGCTTTCGCATTTGATTCTACCGGAAAAGGATTCTACACCGGAGTCTCCGGTGGTAAAATCCTCAAGTATACTCCCGAGAATGGTTTTGTGGATTTTGCTCTCATTACCACGACCTCGTAAGTTTATCTTCCTTGGTCTCTTGATTAAAATATCCAATAAGATTAACATCTTTTGATGATAATTATGCTTCTTGTTTCAAGATAATTAGTATTATTAAAGTTTTCATTATAAAAAAATCATGTGTATGTGTGAATGTCAATGTGAATGTGTGATCATTGACTTTGAATTGTTATTGCTTTATTATTTTGCGGCTGGAATTTGGGAGAAATATATTTCTAGTTATATACCATGTCGACATTACTGGTTTGCTTTGTTTGTAAGTTAACGTTTTACATTTTAAATCTAATTAAAACAATGGAAATTAATTGGTTTGATTACTTTAGGAACTCGTCATGGTGCAATGGAATACGTGGAACCGCTTTAGCCAAAAAGTGCGGTCGACCAGCAGGTATAGCCTTCAGCAGCAAAACAGGTGAGCTCTACGTCGCCGATGCTCCATTGGGTCTTCATGTCATCGCTCCCACCGGCGGTTTGGCCACAAAACTCGCAGACAGTAATGTCGATGGAAAGCCCTTCAAGTTTCTCGATGGTCTTGACGTTGATCCCACCACCGGCGTTGTCTACTTCACTTCTTTCAGCTCAAAATTCAACCCATGGTACCGTTACTTCATTCGATTTCCACATATTATATCGTCTATAACTCATACATTCACAATCCTGATTATAAACTTATAACACGATAATGGTACTAGCACAAACAGATAGGATGAATTAAAATATTTTTGTCAACTACATTTTTTTATATGTATAACTACATATGTATAAGAATAGTTGTTATCGAAAATGTATGCTAATTTATTCTTGTTATGCAATTCAGGGAAGTGCTTATCGCAGTAGGATTCAAAGACGCCACTGGAAAGCTTTTCAAATACGACCCAGCGGCCAAAGCCGTGACTGTATTGATGGAAGGTCTAAGTGGTGCGGCTGGTTGTGCCGTGAGCTCGGATGGTTCGTTCGTTCTAGTTTCCGAGTTCATAAAGAGCAACATCAAGAGGTATTGGATCAAAGGACCTAAAGCTGGTACTATTGAAGATTTCACTAGTTCTGTCTCGAATCCCGACAACATTAGGAGGAGTGGTTCTTCCGGAGACTTTTGGGTCGCGTCCGTCGTGAACAAGGTTGTTAGGCCAACTAATCCATCTGCCGTCAAAGTTAGCGCTGAGGGGAAAGTTCTTCAAACCATTTTCCTCAAGAATCAGTTTGGAGATACCTTGCTTAGTGAAGTCAATGAGTTTGATGGCAATCTTTATCTAGGAACTCTTACTGGTCCTTTTGCTGGAGTTATGAAGCTTTAAATTGATATTTTGGAAATTATGGTTGTATACGTACGGTGTGATTTTTGCCTATATATAGTTACATTGAAATGTCGCTTTGAGATTTTTTCATCTAAACTCAGGGAAAAAGATGATGAAAAAATTGTTACGAGTTGTTTATCGGTACTGATCTTTTCTATACGCGCAGGAAATTAAATGAAAAAAAAAAAAAAATTGTTTTTGGTCAGTAGCTTATAAACCTATTAAAAGATCTGGAAATCCAAACAAACCGAGTGTCACCTACATAACAAATGCCATACGAGCATTATGTGTTAGAGTATCCACTTTTGAATTAAAAATACTAGGAATATAATACAAAAAAAGAAAGAAAAATTATTTTTACCTTCAATACTTGTCAATGTGACCTGAAAATAACAACCAGTCTTTTGATATCGAGATTATCTTCACAAGCTCCAATGAATCAAATGTAAACGTTATGATTGTCTTATGTTGTTTAACCATATATAGCGTAATCTAAGTCTAAGTTTAAAGAATTAAATCCAGAGTCGACCCTAAATTTTAGAAGGTCAGTAAACAAACAAGCATGACAATTATACTACTAAACTAAAAAAATATTATGCAAAAATAAACTGAAAATAATTTTAAAAATAAAAAGTCGCAAGCCCATACTTAACCTGCTTTGCTTGACCTTACCACCTCTAATCAAATCACAGCTCAAGTGGTTCATTTTGAATGCTTTAGAAAGAAATAATGTTTTGAAGAAGCTCTCACCCAGTCACCCTTGTTACCAATCAATCTACAACCTAGTCAGCATGTATATATATATTCATTGCTTTATAGTCCACGTTAACTGCTATTACTTTTTGAAACTAAACTAATGACTCAATTTTGTCTAATTCTCTGGTTAACAAATCATTTGACTTAAACAAAACACAATTTAGATACGCGTTGCGTACGTGGGTTTTTTATAACACGTTACGTAAAATTAATCTTCAGAAGTAGTCGGTATCTATACTATACCCATAAATCAAGGTACAAGAATGCCAGCCGATTATTATTTATATTTATATATATATATATTGGTAAAGTTGGCTTCCAATTTTATCCTCTACTATAGCCACTAAATTCGACAAGTCCTAAAATATTTGTCTTTTTAGATTTCGTCTTAGACTTTTATTTTATTTCTATTTCACCCTAAACTATGTATACCACTGGATTTAACTCTATGAAATTGATTTTGGCGATACGCGTTCCTTAACCGGAGATTAGCGTTTCCAAAATTGCGTTTAGATTGTATTTTAAATAATTAAAATTTTTAAAAAATCTATGTTTAACGAAACATATAAACAATTTAGGAAGTAAAAAATTGAAAACTGTAAACATTTTTTTCGTAAAATCAATTTGGGAAAAATTATTTAATTATTTAAAAATACTCTAAACGCAATTTCCAAAACGCTAATCTCCGGTTCAATTTCATAGAATTAAATCGAGTGGTATACGTAGTTTAAGGTTAACTAGAAAAAACATAAAAGTACAAGACGAAATCTAGGGAGGCAAATATTGTGGGACTTATCGACTTTAGTGGCTATAGTAGAGGATAAAATAAGAAGTCAAACCCTATATTGGTACATTCATTTTGACAACTCGAGTATCATAAAATCCAAGTAATAATGTAATAAAGAAAATTGAATCATTTTAGTTTAAAACTTCTAATTAAGATATAGCCCCATATATTTTGATCAGTCTAATTCTAATCAGTCTTTAACTTTAAAATATCAGCACAATTTAGGCATATTTTATTATATATAGTTACTAATTTTAGTCATGATTTACTGCTGTAAATACTTGGATAGAGTAGTACAGAAGAAGAAATCTTAAATATAAGGAAAATTCAAAAGGAGTACAAAAAAAAAAAAAAAAATCGTATCTATAAATATACAGATTACTAGACGCAGTTATGATAACAAAAACACAAGCAAGAAACATTATCATGACGTCGTTTGTCTCCATGATTTCTCTTATCCTTTTACTCTCTCTTTCGTCGGCTGTTTGTGCTGACGATAAGTCTTTTCAGAAATTCCCCGTACCGGGAAATAGGTCAGGCCCTGAAGCTTTCGCCTTTGATTCCACCGGGAAAGGGTTCTACACCGGAGTCTCCGGCGGTAAAATCCTAAAATATCTACCGGGGAAAGGTTACCTCGATTTTGCTCATATCACCGAATCTGCGTAAGTTTCTCTTCTCTTTAATCTCCAAATTAATATAAGCTTTTGATAATATGATTCTATGTTTTTTTCAAACTGGAATGGATAAATGTTATATCAAATATGGCTAGCAGTCGTTTCTAACGTAGTCGTTACCAAATGAGATCAAAATTATTGCCAAAAACATGATATACGAACCTCTTTTACCAGTGAATATAAACAACGATATATTTACTGATAAAAAAAAAATTAAATAGATCAAAACTCTTGTCAAAAACATGATTTACGAACCTCATTTATCAGTAAATATAAAATATATATATATATATTAACTGATAAAAATTAAATATATATATATTGTATATTGATATTTTCATTATTCCACATAATTAAAATGTATATATATATATATATATATATATATATATATNTTTTTTTTTTTTTTTTTTTTTTCTGATATGAGATGGTTGACATTGAAAGCAAAATATGAATATCTAGATGAATTTCATAGCCGTTCAAAAATTACGGCAACCTAACTTTTAAAGTCGGCAACTGCAAGTGCAACCTAAGTATTAATTCATCTATTTAAGGCCTTTACTCTCTGTAACCAGATCATGTAGAGTCAGACTTGAACCAAAGTTAATGGCGAAATATCTTTACAGATTTTTAGCTACTTACTCTAACTTTTTATCAGTAATATATTTTTGTTAATCGATAAATTCCGGATTTTATTGTTCCTATAATCTTCTTAAAACCGCAATTCGATCATAACATAGAACTCTTCTGTTTTTGTTTGACATAATTTAATATATTTTAGGAACTCTTCATGGTGCGATGGAGCACTTGGAACCGCCAACGCTGGACAATGTGGCCGACCTGCGGGAATAGCCTTCAACAAGAAAACAGGTGAGCTCTATGTGGCCGATGCTCCATTGGGTCTCCACGTTATCTCTAGCCGTGGCGGTTTGGCTAAAAAGATCGCGAATAGTGTAAACGGCAAACCATTCTTGTTTCTGGATGGTCTCGACGTTGATCCAACTACTGGCGTCGTCTACTTCACTTCCTTCAGCTCTACTTTCACCCCTGGGTAACGTTTACTTTCTTCTTTACCTAAAAATTTTTATCTGATCTTTGTTTTTTAAACTAAACAATTTTACCACTACAAACTTTAAATATATTGAAAAGTTAATTAGAGCTAGATTATTTTTGTGTTAAATAATACTACTATTTTGTTCTAATGATAACTACCATATTTTCATATTTTTCTCAAAATATTTGTCGGTTAGATTGTTTCTCACGTAAACATATTTAAAAACATATTTTTTTTTTTTTTGGTCGGGATTTAAAAATATATTTAAAAACATATTTGTCGGTTAAGAAAACATATTTAAAAAAACTTATACGCTTGAAAGAAACATTTGACTATTGTTATTTTTCATAAGACTTAAGCTTAAATGCAGTATTTAAAGTCAAAATTTACATTGAATAACAAAAACAACAGTTAATTTATAACAAAAAGTTAAATTCAAAAGGAAAAATAATTTGAAATGGAGGAAATGGTTATGTTTATTATTTTGGTTATGAATATAGGGATGTGTTGAAAGCGGTCGCAGCAAAAGACGCGACTGGAAAACTCTTCAAATATGATCCATCAACTAAAGTTGTGACTGTATTGTTAGAAGGTCTAAGTGGCTCAGCCGGATGTGCCGTTAGCTCGGATGGCTCGTTCGTGCTGGTTAGTGAATTCACAAAGAGTAACATCAAGAGATACTGGATCAAAGGATCCAAAGCTGGCTCTTCTGAAGACTTCACAAAGTCAGTCTCAAACCCTGACAATATCAAAAGGATTGGTTGTACAGGAAACTTTTGGACTGCTTCGGTCGTGAACTCAGCTACTGGACCAACAAACCCATCGGCTGTTAAAGTTAATTCTGATGGTAAAGTGCTTCAGACGATCTCACTTAAGGATAAGTTTGGTGATACTTTGGTTAGCGAGGTTAACGAGTTTAATGGCCAGCTTTATCTCGGAACTCTGTTTGGACCCTTTGCAGGAATTCTTAAGCGATAAAAAATGGGTCCAAAAGTTTAGTTTGGGTTTTAGGAATGAAGTTAATTGTTTCGGAATAAAGATAAGATATACTGTTAATGTACGTTGATTACTTCAAATAAAGATGGTTACACTGTTCGTGGTAGTAGCATGAATTTGAAACACATGCAAAATTGAAGTTAGTTTTAAAAACCAAAATATGATTATTCAGCGCTAATACTCTTATTGATATTCGGACTAGCTGGAAAGTTGGTCGGCTTCACGTGAGAAAGAGACAGAAAAGAGACGCAAATTTTTCTTACCAAACAGAATTGTTAAACCTTAAAAGTAGAAACTCTAGAGAAAAGACAAAACTCTTGTGACTTATGATCAAATAGAGCATCTAAACTAATCAAGAGCCGGTTGAAATCTTAATAAACCGGAGCGAAATTATGTCTGTATAAAAATGGATATTGCTCTGTTTCATGTGGATGCATATTGATGAATCAGAATGTTGCAAACACATAGAGTCTTCCTCCTCTGCTTTTTGCTCATTCTCTTCGTATCTCATTCCCTTGGAACCTTCCAGAAGATTCCCCTGCCTCCGCAAATCTCCGGACCCGAAGCTTTCGCATTCGATTCTCACGGTGGAGGACCTTATACCGGAGTCTCCGGTGGAAAGATCCTAAAATACCAAGGACCAAAACTTGGCTTTGCAGAGTTTGCCTATATTTCACCAACTGCGTATGTGTTAATTCAACATGTTTATATACATACATAATAACATACACGTATTTGAAATAGATTAATGTTCAATTCACAGGAACAAGGCACTGTGTGACAAAGCAATTGGGACTATTCTTGGTGATATCTGTGGTAGACCGGTCGGTTTAGCTTTTAACGAGATAACCGGAGATTTGTACATAGCCGATGCATTCTTGGGTTTGTATGTGGTTTCGCGCCACGGTGGCCAAGCCAAGCGCCTAGCTGATAGCGCAGGCGGTTTACCTTTCCGGTTTCTTGATGGTTTAGATGTTGATCCGGTTACTGGTTTGGTTTATTTCACATCCTTCAGCACCAGATTTGGCCCCAGGTTAATGAAATTTGCTATGATTTGTATCGGCTCGGTTTACTTAAAAGTTAATTCGTTGAACCGGTCAAACATAACTCCTTGTTGTTTTTTCAGTCAACTTGTTTTGGCGGTTGCTGTTAAAGATGCAACGGGGAGGCTCTTTAGGTACGATCCAAAGACTGGAACCGTCACCGTTTTGTTAAGCGGTTTAAGTGGCTCCGCCGGGTGTGCGGTGAGCTCCGACGGAGAGTTTGTTCTGGTGGGAGAGTTCTTGAGGAATCGGATCTTGAGGTATTGGATCAAGGGTCCAAAAGCTGACACGTGGGAGATTTTCGTACCGTCGATTCCGGGTCCAGACAACATAAGGAGAACCGACGGTGGAGATTTCTGGGTCGCTTCGAACTCCGTGAAGCTTATAGTGGTCCCTGCTGAACCATCAGCGGTGAAGATCAACGCCGGCGGCGAGATTCTCCGGCGTATCTCTCTCGGCGAATATTATGGAAATACATTAGTTAGTGAAGTGAATGAATATAGAAATGTGGTTTATATCGGAACACTAACGACGAATTTTGTTGGTAATTTGCAATGAAATAAAATAAATTCAAAATGTTTAATATATAGTTTTTTTTTTTCATTCTTTCAATCCATCAAGAATTCAAGATTATGGTAAAATTACAGGTCTTTTAAGTGAAACACAAGATAAGCTATTGATTACCTTCTCGGAAATCTTTAACCATTTCTTAGTAACGTATTCCTTCACTTTCTCGTCGTCGTCTTCAAATACGTTGCACAATGCCTTGACGTAGTAATGTGGGAACTTTCCGTTTATTTTCAAGAAGTGCATGATGATTCGTGCCTCGTCTCTGCAGAATTTTTCTGTCCAGACCTCCGCAGGAGATGTTTTGGGTTTCACTGAAGGGGAAGGAGAGAGCGATCCCGCAATCATTCTTCTTATGCAAGTTTCCACTGGGCTCTTTATGGCTAATGAGATTGTAGAAATGGAGAGGATCACTACAAAGAAGAGGATGATGTTAATTGAGGTCTTCATTATTGCTTTTGGTTCCTTTTGTTATTGAGAGAAAGTGCATGTGTATGTCCAACATATATATACTTGGTAGAGTCGTAGAAATTAGCTGAAACTGTAGACTGTTAAGGTTCGAAACTTGTTTTACATTAACTTCATGTTCATCAGTTATAATTTGATATCAGTTAAATTTAAGTGATGATGTCTTAGCTTTAAAATGTTTCTTTATTACACATCAAATGAGATTCGGTAAAAGTCTTGGCTTTACAAGGAATCATCGCAAAGAGCTGAGATACTCTTTCAGAAGATTAATGAGGGGAGTTGCTAAAGAATCTCGACCAAGTTGCTGAAACATTATTCCATCCATTCGAGCTTGAACTCCCTCGGTGATTGTTAATTCATCGAGCAGTCCTTTCAACGTTCTGTCCACTCCAATCACTGTGCCTCCTATGCCGCTTAAGATATCTGGTAGCGATGTTGAAGGTCTCGAAATCTCGACAAGATTTACCTGTATTTACCACACACACACACAACAAAAACAAAAACGTCATTTACTTTGTGCTCTCTTGAGTTTACTGAAGCAAAAGAGAGTTTTCTAGGCAAACCTTCTTGTCAAAAGGAATATTAGCTTTCTGCTTGGCGATGGCTACAGCTCGGGACATCCCGCCAAGAGCATCGACTAAACCACGAGAATGAGCATCCTTACCAGTCCAGACTCTGCCTTGTGCTACTTCTTCCATCTTGTCAACCTAAAGAAAGAACATAAATATTAGTCTCAAAAACGCATCAAGGATAGCAATACAGGAGAATATACTATATTGGAACACATACATGCATCGATCTTGATAAGGCTGCTTTATTCCGGAAAAGCTGGTATGCATGCTGAGCAGACTTTTCAAACAGTTCTGCTTCCTCTGGCCTGAAAACATAATTTTGTGTTTATTTTTAATTGCCAATCAAAGGAACATACAAGTTTCTGAAAGAGCAGTCTCAAGGTTCGAATATGACAACAGCAAAAAACAAATTGGCATCAACCGGATGACAAAAGACGCCTTGGACGGTTATAGCCTAACATGGTAACTCTATGATAATTCGAGTGAGGTCACTTACTTAAAAGGTCGTTCCTCAGCCCCCAGAAGTTCAGCATATTTTCCTCTAGATATAGTTTCCTTGTTGAAGCCAATCTTTTCATACAGTTTGGCCAAGGTAAATCTTGCTGCGACAACAAGAACACACAAAAGAATCATGCAATGCGAGGGTGAAAGTGATATTTACAAAGATGCACAGGACACAATTTTCTCTTTGGTAATTACACAAACTCACAAAGTATGGTCACCTGTGACAACTCCAATTGAGCCAGTCAATGTCAAATTTTCAGCAACAATGGTGTTTGCAGCCATTGCCATGTAGTAGCCTCCGCTTGCTGCCACATCTGACATTGATGCGATGACGGGTTTTGTTTCAGCCAGTAGTTTGATCTCCCTCCACATTCTGTATGCCAATACGTGGTATTATGATAAAGCATAGAAGATTTTCCAAAGCTATCTAAATTTTTAAATCCTAGCATGACCTCCAGGCTTGATATATAATATTTGTTAGTTACTGGATACTCAATAACATTCTTAATCGATTCTCTTGAATGAATTAGGATAAGGCCTCAACCCCAAACTTCCATAGATGAGAAATGACTTAGTAGTTATGGGTTCATTATTACGCGGTGAAGCCAGAACCATCCACAACATAATAAAACACACGAGCATAATAAAGATACAATTATAGAGCACTGAAGATCACTAAAATTACTTACAAATCAGAAGCAAGAGCATCGCCTCCTGGACTGTCAATTCGGATGATGGCAGCCTTATATTTTTTTGACTCTTCAAATGAATGTAGGAAATAGAGAGTTTTGAGCTGCTATTATACACAGCACAACAGCGTAATTGTAGATGAAAACATACAAATATACAAAGAGATCTACCTCTGACACTACGGATCTTCTCTATTAGTTGTTCTGCTATAATAGATGAACCAGGAGTGCTTAGTGGACCTTTAACCCGAGAAATGCTTCCCCCTGCTCTAATAATAGCTATTTGGTCTCCACCGCCGCTTAGACCAAGAGTCCACTTCCTAACACCTGAATATTTCCTGCAAGTATTTCAATCGATAACACGTGCATGTTACTAGCCTGTAAATTTTATAAAACTGCATGAGGCCAAATGGGTACCGTAAGAAAATGCAAAAAACTTCCTTCAATATATTACACATAAGTAAATTCAGAAACAGAAACCTGAGGTCAATTAAGTATGCATAGCACCATTTACTAAGAAAACAGCAAAACAATAATACCCCCACTACGAGAACAAAAAAACGACATATTGATCTTCATTTAGTTGAGTAGCGATCTCTAGTCAGAACTGCCACAAGATATAGTGGGAGATATTGTGATAGGGCTTATTAAACTTACTCTACACTGATTTGCACAGGATCAACCAATTTCATTTCTACATATTACCAACTCTAAATCAAGATTACTTCAAAATGTAGGAACCACCTAGGCCATTATGTACAAGGCTGGAACCATTGTAATGAAAGATAATAGCTCTAGATTCTGTAAGCCTCAATTTGACAATCCCATACAGTAAGAGTAAATTACTTGTAATTAACAGTTGGAAGCTTTTTGTCTTTTTCGACTCCAAGCCTCTCTTTCAGCATCGATATAACCTGCACGAGCATTTAATTAAATGATACAGATCAGAAAGTATAGGGCCCGTATTTAGTACTCGTTTTGAATAGCTTTACAACAGAATGTTTATAACTATAGTCAATAAGCCATCCCAAAGTCCCAATATTTTGAGAGGATACCAAAAGATCCAAAAGCAAAAGTTCATGATAAAGGACGAAATAACAAGGATCATGACTTCTGGCTTTTGGAAATACGTAAAAGGTATTGAATCCCATCTACAACATAATAGAAATGGAATTACCTCATCATCATATAGCATATCCTTTATCAGCCCCTCTTCCTTTAGCTTTTCAATCTCGTAAACTCCTTGATTAATGAAAGTTTCAACATCCTCTCGCTTTTTTCCTGCATAGTTCTAAGCAGAAGCAATCAGGAGACAACTAAGGTCTTACAACCATAACAACATTGTGAAAAGGTCTAGCACCTGTTGAATCAGCAACACCATCCAGCCAATTTGCATAAATGTTATCAAGTAGCACGCTCAGCATCTCATAATTTTCCTCAGATATATTTTTTCGAGAAAGCTGATCTCCAGCACTTTTGTATTTTCCAATTCTTTGAACTTGAGGTTCAATCCCCACTTTCTCGAAGACACCTATATTTTTGAAAATTGACTAGTTAACTAGGCAAGTACTGCTAACGAGAAAAGAGTTGAGATACAATCACATAAAAGAAAGAAATGAGGTGTGAGAGGTTCGACAACAGCTATATCAATTAAGGATGCTCAGCACAGAGAATGAAAGAGTGCATATGATGTAGGTAAGAAATTGTATTAAATAAGAAAAAATGCCTTACCTCCAAGAAAAGATGCTTGAACAGTCAAACCATACAGAAAGGAATAGGCACTAGGCGGAGCATAGAGCTCGTTGCATGCACAACCAAGATAGTATTCCTTTAGTCCACATATGTTGATATACCCAACAATGAATTTACCTGATAAAGATGTGTTTGATTAGCTCAAGGAAAGCATGGCAAAAGCAAGAGAATGAAGGAACTTCCAGCTCTGTAAAGTTATGAACTCTGATATCTAATAAAGAATGAAGATTTAGGAGCTACCTGATTTCTTAAAATCCAATATATGCCTTCGAATTTCTTCAACCTTTCCCCACCCACAACTCAAAGGCTCAATGTGAAGGTAGACTCCAGCAATACGAGGATCATATGCAGCTTTCACAAAATTTTCAGAGATTTGGGGCATGGAAAGCCCTGAAGAGAAACGGCTCTTGAGCTGATCAGAGATCTAAACATAGAGAGAAGAAAGATCAGAGGTACAATTCCAAGGTATATACATAACCCAAGAAGGATTTCAATTCCCAAAGATGATCATAACAATGGGAAAAGAAAAACTGATATTGTAGCTTCCTAATCCACTATGGTCATTAAACCTCCAAACAAATAGGTCACGGACAGTCCTACTCTACGATTATTAGCGTGACGAGTGAGAAAGAAGTGAGACAAAGGAAATAACCTGGCCGCGCAATGTAAAGGTCAAGACGCTTCCCTTACGAACACGCTGCCATGGATAAGCAATTAGCATCCGCAACTTCACAACAAAACTCTCCCACGCGTTCCTCTTCACATACTCCACTTCTCCCGTCGGATAATCCTCATCTCTTTCCCGAGTGACTCCATCCCGCCGCTGTTCCTGCTTCTCTTTCTCCATTTCCGCCGATGAAGCAGGTGAATCGTCGAAGGCACGAGTCGAGAATCTCCGATTGTACGAAGAATGAAGACGAGGATCGATGTGAGAGAAGTGCGGAGTCACGAGGAGAGGTCTTCGGTATAAAGCCGACGCGGAGACCAATGACCTACTACAGCTGCTAAATCTTGGTACTACTTGAGGCGCGTGAAGAAGTAGCTTCGCCATTTTTGCTCTCTCTGAGAAATTTCCACTGGAAGAAAGAACAAGAAAAAAAGTAGAAGAAAGAAAGAGTAAAAGAGGATCGATTTCTTCCACGTCGTCGCTGCTTCACCGTGAGTGACGTGTGACGGTCAAAGTCGTTACGTTACGTTGATTTCACGGCTCCAACGATTTGGTCTTCCATTCTCGGTTTATTGCGGTTTATCTGAATCAGACGAATATGACCGAAATTTGGTTTAATTGCCATACTTTTAATTTAGTGTTTCGGTTCGGTCTACTGCTTGATTAATCAGGTGAATCAACAACCGGAGATATTCCGATTTAGAAAGAGCTTGGTATGAGTGTGGCCTACGGTTTGATAACCAGAGGCTCAGAGCAAAGACGAACTGAAATAAAAACCAGAATTTGGTTTAGTTGCTATACTTTTTATTTTTTTATAATTTCTGGTTAAGTCAACCGGCTTTTTACTGGTTCATACATTTTCGGTTCGGTGAAATGAATTAAGAACCGGATAAAATTCAATGTACTAAAGATTGGTTTACTGTTTAATCTCTAGTGATATGTCGCCATCGTTTATAAACTTCCGTCTTCTTCTTTCCATCATATATTTCTTACTCTCATTGACTGACACGAAGATATCTCCAACTGATTCTTGCCATCTTCTACGGAGTTCCGGAGATTTTTGGCCTACACTCGCGCGAAGTTTTTCCTATTTGACTCTTCTTCCGGTACGTTAAGAACTTAAGACTGCAACGTTTATGTACAGATTCTCGTTTTATCGTCTCTATTGTTCTTCGATTCTTCTGTATGCGATCAGAGAGGGGATTTTATCTACTTTGTCGTCTGTGTGCGTTTTCGAAGTCGTGTTGCATTGAATTTGCAGCTCGAATCTTGCATTTAGAGTGATTTTAATACGCATGTCAATCTTTCCCCCTGCGTCTAATGAATCTTGATCGATCTTGTTAAACTAAATCAATGTTTGCTCATCTTTTGATCCGATTTTACTTATAAGAGTAAATTTCTTGGTAAGTGTTCGCATGCATCTGTTGATTAGAAGGAATATTTGGCTTTATATCAAACTAAAAAGCGGAACTTTTTACCTTACAGATTCTCTTCTTCATTGCAACTTTGGGGGCATCAGTTCTCTTTGTCAGCTACTTGCAATGGTACTCGATAGTTCTACTGCTTTATCACCTCGCCGGAGGCATGGCTTGTTGCGAGATCAGGTTCAGCTTATTAAAAGAAAGGAGTCCGGAAGATATGAGATAGTTCCAATCGAGGATCCATTGTCTTTTGAAAAGGGTTTCTACGCTGTTATTCGTGCGTGTCAATTACTGGCTCAGAAGAACGATGGGCTCATTTTGGTTGGTTTAGCTGGTCCTTCTGGAGCTGGAAAGACGATCTTCACTGAGAAAATTCTCAACTTCATGCCTAGTATTGCTATTATAAACATGGACAACTATAATGATGGTACTCGTGTGATCGATGGAAACTTTGATGGTATGCACCTCTATGTTATACCCTACTTGTCATGGCTTGAGTCAATCATTTGTTTCTTATGTATGTAATCCGTGATAAGGAACTGGTGTTTAATAAATCATTGAGATTCTTCATCTTTTACTGCAGACCCACGGTTGACTGACTATGATACACTTCTTGACAATATACATGGGCTCAAGGAGGGAAAGCCTGTTCAGGTTCCAATATATGATTTCAAGTCGAGTTCGCGAATTGGTTACAGGTATTGACTTTCCTGGTTGAATACTTGTGAACAAAGAGCATAATACTTGAATTTCTATGAACCACTTGATATACTGATGCCTGATGGACAAACTGATTCACTAATGTGATGGTTTTCATTATATCGTTAATAATCCTCCTTTCTCGAAACGCTTCTCACTACGTCTTTTAGAAAAATACTGGTGTCAGCTTATCCTTAGTAGTATTCTGAACAACTGTTAGTTGATAAGAGCTACGCATCTGCAACGACTCATCAGTTTCTTTCTCGTTTGTATAGAACGCTTGAGGTGCCTAGCTCTCGCATTGTTATTCTTGAAGGCATATACGCTTTGAGTGAGAAGCTACGGCCTTTACTCGATCTTCGTGTCTCTGTCACTGGTGGAGTGCATTTTGATCTTGTCAAGCGTGTTTTACGGGACATTCAACGTGCTGGGCAGGAACCTGAAGAGATCATTCATCAAATATCCGAGACGGTTTTCACGCTAATCTTTTGCTATCTTCTGTTTTTTTGCGTCCCTGATTAGTCACTTCAAATATGGATAAAACATGAAATGATTGACTCCAACTGTTCGTTTTGAGTCTTTAGATAATAACATTTCGCTCACGTTTTTTTCTCCAACCAGGTTTATCCTATGTACAAGGCGTTTATTGAACCTGATCTAAAGACAGCTCATATAAAGATACAAAACAAGTTCAACCCCTTCAGTGGCTTTCAGAACCCAACATATATTTTAAAGGTTACAGCATTTATATTGTTCACACTTGTAATAATGGAGCGTTTTATACGATCTGCAATTGGCAGTATTTATTTTTTCTGGTTGGAGTGATTTTTGTTTTCTTATTTCAGTCAACAAAGGCTGTAACACCTGAACAAATGAAGGCAGTTCTGTCTGGAGATTTCAAGGAACGCACAGAGGAAACTTATGACATCTATCTGCTACCACCAGGAGAGGATCCTGAAGCATGCCAGTCATATCTCAGAATGAGAAACCGGGATGGAAAATACAATCTCATGTTTGAGGTTTGGCCAATGCTTGTCAGATCATTTTTCTTCTTTATGGACCCCATATTTTGTTAAGAACAAAGGGGGATACATTTGGATCTCATATCAAACCTGAATGAATGGGTGGTCGATTTTATGAATGATTAGTGTTCTATGTATGCTTTCAGGAGTGGGTTACAGATCGTCCATTTATTATATCACCCAGAATAACGTTTGAAGTCAGTGTTCGCCTACTCGGAGGATTAATGGCACTCGGTTATACCATTGCAACAATCTTGAAAAGGAAAAGTCATATCTTTGATGATGACAATGTTATTGTGAAAACTGATTGGTTGGAACAACTGGACCGGACATATGTTCAGGTAGTATCTGCTTCTCTTGCTCTTTTTAAAAGTGTATATTGTATCTGGGGTGGTATTTTAAAATATATGATAAAACTCTTTTCCAATCCTTTTATTAAGGTACAAGGTAAAGACCGTTCCTTTGTAAAAAATGTGGCAGACCAACTTGGTTTGGAAGGGTCATATGTTCCACATACATATATTGAACAGATACAGCTTGAGAGGCTTGTGAATGATGTTATGGTATGAGTTGTTTTTAATACACATAGAACCGGTTGATTCTGTCATGATGGTAATCTGATATGTTTGTACCCCTGGTCATGTGTTTTAGGCTTTGCCAGATGACTTGAAGACAAAACTTAGCTTAGATGATGATACAGTTTCTAGCCCTAAAGAAGCCCTCTCAAGAGCTTCTATTGATAGTAGAATGAAATATCTTCATGGGTATCCTCTATTCCTTCTCCTAGATTGGCAGAATGAAGACGAAATATGTTAGTCATGGAATCATCTGACTTGTGTAATGATGCCTGTTTAACAGCGGTGTATCAAAGTCCTATACAAACCAAAGGCACAAAGTTTTGCCTAACTTGACAAGGCTTGCTGTTAACAATAGAATGTTAGATGCCAGAGGCGGCCTAGTTTCACCGGCCACTGGTCCAAATCAGGTAAAGTGGTCTCTCTGTTTTTCCCCTGAGATCTCTTTCAATGGTTCTGTTGTTGCAAAGTGATAATTTTGGCGTACGATTAAATCAACTGAGTAAATGGTGTTCTATAGGGTGTTATCACTCAACTTTCAGACCAAATATCAACATTGAACGAGAGGATGGATGA
Source organism: Odontarrhena argentea (assembly GCA_900406245.1). NCBI lineage: Eukaryota > Viridiplantae > Streptophyta > Magnoliopsida > Brassicales > Brassicaceae > Odontarrhena > Odontarrhena argentea. Next base: position 6,828 of record OVAF01000078.1, on the reverse strand, counting down.
ATTCACATCCCGCATTGAAGAGTTGAATTGCAAGATCCCGAACGGGATAGCTGCTTCAGGTAGTCAACATAACTTGGCTTTACCAATCGAAAATGGTAATGGGTCCCTCCTATCGCTGTCCTCGTCCGCATCTCAGCTCGTAAGGGAGTCTCCTCTGATGGAAGAGGTATGTTTACAACTCTTCAACATCAGAATCACACGTCAGTTTTATTCTCGAAATGCTTTACACCGATTGACACCATAAAGTTATGGCATCTGATGCATTTGATAGAGCTTTAGGCTCCATGAATATAAGATATTCCAAGTTCATGATCTGAAACCTATTTTCTATCTTGATGTGATATCTTGTGGGCAGGTTATACTCGTTGCTCGTGGTCAACGTCAGATCATGCATCAAATGGACACATTGAGCAACTTGCTTCGGGAGTATGTAGGAGAAAGGGCTCGCATAGAGAGATTAGACAGTAACAGAACAAACAGCACAGTACACAACCTTGAATCCTCCACTGTACCTGTTCTTCTTGCTTTGGCAATTGGCTGTCTCGGCATCTTTGCCTACAGTCGTCTGAATTAGTAGCTGTAACAGAGAGTTACTTCACTTTTGAAAACTCAGGCTTTGGTGAAATAGAAGCACCGATGTAAATAATAGGTTTTGACTTTTGAGATACACACTGGACAAATTCAGTCTTGACAATGTGACATGAGCCAATAATAAAAGACTGATTCGCTTTACATTACCATTTCTAAAACAGCAACTCAACTTTTCTAGCCAATATGGAAGAGACTGGAGTCTACAATGAGACATAAGGCAGTAAAGAGCAATATATATCCTTAAGAAATCCTAATACACTGTGGAAGAAGCAAGTTCTTTGATATCTTGAGCAACTTGATCATAGTCTGCCATGAGTTTCTCTTGAACTTTGGAGCTTAGTTCTCCTTTTGCGGGCTTCGTTTGGATCAGAACGCAACATGTTGGCCGCTTGGTTGCTCCAGCAGTTGCAAGATCCTAAGGAAAATATGGTAATGATGAGGTAAACCTTATAATTCTGAGAGTCCAATGCTTTTATAAATTGAATGCGGAAATCAAATGAGAAACTCACCTCCTTAGAAGGAACATAGACGTAGGGAATGTCGTTGTTTTCGCACAAGATGGGAACATGAGTTATAACATCAATAGGAGATATATTTCCAGCTATGACACAGATTCTGCGCAAGGAAAACAGAACTCGATATCAATATGAACCTGGCAAAACCCAAAGGAAAGAAGCATAGAACACTGACCCTTTCTGGCCACGGCGAATGCTCTTAACCACTTCTTTAACTCCTCTCTTGACACATTTGTTTTCAGCAGCTAAAAGAGTAATAAGACGAAATTAACCAAACCTGCTTGAGTATCACTGATCACAGGAATTGCCAATTTAAAAAGTACAAACTACAAGACTTCCACTAGGAGACTGAGTTTCTTCTTTCGATTTATTAGCTTTTCTCAACAAAAATTAAGGAACAAAACTATTTCGAAGAGAGTGTCGGGCGTACCTCTGCGGACAAGCTTGAGGGTTCGCTTGCAAAGCTTTTTTCCGGCGAGAGGTTTAGCAATCGGAGCTAATCTTATTACCCTCCTCTTCTCCTTTAGATGCACCTTCTCTGTCTCTGCTTCGCTCTCGCTACCCATCTCTCTCTGTTCCAAGTTTCTGGACTTTGGCTTTTCCACTTTCTATGAGACAACAAAACCGCAAATATCGGACGTAATCATGGACCGGTGGTCTAGGCTCATTTTTATCGGTTTAAGCTAAATTCCGGTTCTGACAATTTGAACCACTCGCTCACTTGTTTCAAAAATTGAAATGATGAGTCTTTTGAAATTTGAACAGATCGTAACTCGATGATATATATCATTATACTATTGAAATTTTCTTGCTACATTTAAAGTTTCTTCGATTTCTCATGATTGCACAATATGAGGAGATTCCTAGAGCCGAGCAGGTAACTGGTTCAAAGGGTCTATATCTGGTCCCGGAGCTGAGTCTACAGACCGGTTGTTAGAACATATGTAGTTCAGTGACTGTAGCCAAGAGACCAAAGAAGGTTTGCGGATCACATCGTCTGACTCAGCCACTTGACCATACAATTCACCAAGCACCATGTTCTGTTTTTCTTTTGGTAACTTTATAATTAACTGTGCCAATGACTTCATCAGATATGGCAACACCTGAACCAAACACAAAAACCAAACAGAGACAACATTCACACTAATCAACTTTGTTGTAGCTGCTCAAGTAGATGGAGATGACTGACAAAGAAACTTACTTGTATATCAACCAAAGAGACAAGTCGCAGAAGCAACTCAAGAATCTGACTATCGGGATCAGACTTTCTTCCTTGTGATGCATCAGTGTTAAATGTAGAAACCTTCTCAACAAGGCTGTGAACAGAATAATAGATAGCAGGACTTCCTGCAGGTAGATGCCGGACCAAGGTTGCAACACCTGACGCTAAACCTTCAAAAGGCGTGATTTCAGGATAAACCTGCAGTTGTATCAATGAATCATATACAAAACTGATGATGAATAAACAGAAATGCATTCATTACTCTGTTGGCTTAGGTACCTCCAAAGATCGTTGCATGTAATAGAAAACAAGGTGTTCTTTAAGTTGGTCTCTTTCTTCCTCCTCTGATTCCTTCGCTGAAGAGAGAAATGCTACCAATAAAGTGTGTGATGCTCGAGCCACTTTTTTGTTTGGATGTCCAATATATCTAACAGCGGGACTGTTAAGGAATCAGAAAGGTCATACTCGTAGGTAAACAAAAAAGAGTAAAGGATTATTGATCTTTTTCAAGGATACAAAAACATGGTTGATGCAACAACTCTCCTGAAGGCCGAAGCAGATAACCGTTCAATGCAAGTTGGGATTACTCGAAGATAAAACAATATGCGAGATGTCTGTACATCATCTCTTGACCATTCATATTCAATCCTTTGTGTAAAAAAGTCTGGACAAAACAAAAGAAAATTCAAAATCTTACTAATGGACTAGCAAATAGAAACCTGTGATATGGAAAATGCTGAAACAAGTGAATCTCAAACCTTTTGGATATGTCAAGCTATCATAGGCAGGAATGGACTCCACAAATGAAACACAATTAGCATCATTCTCTTGGATGCATGAAATCACTCCTCTAATTGTCTCCATGTATTCTGGCAAACGAATATGTCTAAAATACTCGACACATGAGAACGAAACTAATATCTTGACTGATGTGTCCATCTTTCTTTCTTCTGACACAGTTGGATTTAGCCGTTGTTTCGTAACAGCTAGTGCAAAGACGACAACCATAAGGAATGATGATTCTGCAATTTTCTCTATGTCGCCAAGCAACATATCGTTCGTACCACGAAGCAACAGAGCAATTTGACGGTGCTGTAAGTAGAGATTTTGACAGAAATTCCAAATCATATTCTCCACAATGTCTTTGTTCTCTTCACCTGCTGATGCATATTGATTGCAGAAAGCCCCAGTTATGGCCCCTGATTCCTTGAAGATAACATCAGAAAGATGCTTCCCAACCCAAATGATTTCTTGTCCAATAGGACCTTTGCCAAATCCTTTGCAAAATGATTCATATACCTGGCCTAAAGGAAATACCTGAGTTAACAATGCAGATGCGAGGCACAAAAGCAGAGGAGGAGAGGAAGAAACAGACCCACATCGAGCCAATGCTACAGCAAAGCACTTTAACAAAGGAACATCTCTCTGAGTGGTTGGATGTGTGGCATTACCATTAGAAAGTAAAAGCTGAGCTACAGATTCTATACGTTTTTCCGCTGAATTCCTTAGTTTAGAAACAATCTCAGAACTCTGTGCACTACTACTGAATCCGGCTGCGGAAGCTCTCAGTACCCCGGCTGCTGCCATCAAGACAGCAAAAACAGTATAGTTTGCCTTAGAAGTCTCTAGTACCTCCTTAGCAAAAAGAGAAATTTTATCAACATAATTAGACCTCAGATAACCTGACATAACCCACTCAATCAAATGAAGAATCATCAGACCGTGAGTGACACTACCACGAGGACCCCCATCTTTCAGCCAAATGCCAAACAAGATATTCAATAGCCTGACATAATGAACATCCACCGAACTAGATAAAGCATACCCAATTCCCGCAAGAACTACAGGAACAAGTTCTTCTTGAGATCCTACCACTGAGTACTCTTCTTCCAAAACCCTGCATACCAATTCCAAGCATAAAACTTTCACGTCTCCAGACAGAGAAGGAACACACGCAAACGCACCAACAACCAAAACGCTTTGGGCTACTAAGGCATGTTCTAGTTGGAGATTCCTCCTGTCATCAAAAACGCCACGAATGGCCTGAACCGCAGAACCAACTAGAGCTTGAGAAGGTCGAAATGATTTCCTAATCCACACATAGAGTAGCCTAATAACAAGTGTGTAAGACTCAGACGAAACAGAAACATCACGTAAAGCTAGTATAGACGTAAGAAGCTTTGCTTGTGGATCAGCAACATGGATAGTGGACTCAGAGCTAACCAAAGCTCTCAAAGCTTGAAGATAACGTGAATCAAACTTCTGGGTTTGCAAAGATTCACGAATCTCAGACCATGCTTGAATAATTGACCTCGCAGACGGAGCAGCAGAATTCTGCTTCACCAAACCACTAGAGACACTACTACCACTCACACCCTTTAACCATTCTTCGAGAAACACACTATTGTTAGCTTTTCTCGCCATCTTATTCAGTAGATTCTCATCAAGTATAAACCTTAGACCAACTATATGATATAGGTTTGATTCAAAACTAAAAACCCAGAAAATTCTTCGCTGAGCAAAACCAAATTCAACACAATTGTGATCGATATCGCAAAACCCAGATAAGGTAAGCGACGGAATCGAAACACAGGAGCTTCGACTATCCCCAATTTCTAAAAGAATTATCAAAGTAAAATTAAACACTAGGCAGAAATTTTNTTTTTTTTTTTTTTTTTTTTTTTTTTTTGAACGGCAAAAACATTTGTTTTTTGGTTAAGAATAAACCAAGTAAATCTGAAAACCGGAGATAAAAGCGAAAGGTTCGAAGTAAACCAGATACTACAATAGTCATTCAAGCTGGTAATCTTTAAATTTTGGCTGAAATCTTTATTTTTGTTGTAAACTTGGACTAGAACTATCATAGAGGTATATGTATATATGCTATATATGTGTTTATGTATATAGAAGTGAGTGGAGGGATTTGGTTGTGAGTAGGAGTAGCTAGCGAGAGAGAGAGAGAGAGTAACAAAATGAGGAAGTGAATCTTCTTATTATTATTCACTTACGTCCCCCTATTTATATAGTGGAGAAGTCTTGGTCATCAAGTGTTAATAAACTTCATGACTAAGTTTCTTATGCTAGAAGACAAGAGTAATATACTTGGAGGCAAAGATATCTGAGGATAATCACAATATTATAACACTCCCCCTTGATTATCCATCGTCATAGTAGTATCTTTGAACTGCCTCGTTAAAAACCTTGTCATGAAAAAACCCGTTCGGACAAAAACCATGACATGGGAAAAAGAGTGCAGTCTCCCCCTGGAAAAGATACCTCGAAACTTTTCTTCACATATCTCGTAAATGACGCATTCCAATACTTTGAACATGCTTCTTGAAAGTTGTAGTTGGAAGCGCCTTTGTAAAGAGATCAGCTGCATTGTCACTTGAGCGAATATACTGGACATCGATTTTCTCGTTCTCTTCAAGCTCTTGATTGTAGGAGAAAAATCTTGGAGGAATATGTTTCGTCTGATCGCTCTTGATATAACCTTCTTTGATTTGAGTGACACAAGCAGCGTTGTCTTCGAACAACGTCGTTGGCTCTTTGCTGGTATTTACTCCACTTGCTTCTTGAATGTGTTGAATCATCGATCTCAACCACACACATTCTCTACATGCTTCATAGAGCGCAATGATCTCCGCATAATTAGAGGAAGTGGCGACTAAAGTCTGCTTTTGTGAACGCCACAAGATCGCAGTTCCACCACATGTGAAAACATATCCAGTTTGCGATCGAGCTTTATGCGGATCCGATAAATAACCAGCATCTGCAAAACCAACTAGAACAAGTTTCGAGCTTCTAGCATAATATAATCCCAATTCAATCGTACCTTGGAGATAACGGAATATATGCTTTATTCCGTTCTAATGTCAATGCGTAGGAGCTGAACTATATCTTGCAAGCAGATTAGTAGCAAAAGCTATATCTGGTCTTGTACAATTTGCAAGATACATTAATGTTCCTATTGCACTCATATAAGGTACCTCTTGACCTAATATGTTTTCTTCATCTTCACAAGGTCGGAAAGGATCAGTATCAACATTAAGCGATCTATTAACCATTGGAGTACTCAAAGGATTAGCTTTATCCATGTTAAAGCGCTTTAATATCATTCTGGTATAATTTGATTGATGCACGAATATTCCATCTTGGAAATGCTCTATTTGGAGCCCAAGACAAACCCNCTATTAACCATTGGAGTACTCAAAGGATTAGCTTTATCCATGTTAAAGCGCTTTAATATCATTCTGGTATAATTTGATTGATGCACGAATATTCCATCTTGGNTCTATTTGGAGCCCAAGACAAACCTTTGTCTTTCCAAGATCTTTCATTTCGAACTCATCTCTCATATGAGTTCTTGCATCATCAATCTCTTTTTGAGTTCCAATTATGTTCAGGTCATCCACGTAAACAGCAATGATCACAAATCTAGACGAGGATTTCTTTATAAACACACAAGGGCATATCGCATTGTTGATGTATCATTTCATC